>CAXHUQ010001276.1:0-14784 GCA_964020085.1 Micromussa lordhowensis
CAACAAAAGAGATAAGGCCCGGGAATGCTGCGACTTGGTTATCTTGGCAATGTATGTTTTCATTCCGCCGGGCCGCGGCGTCGAAGTTCGCACGCTAGAGATTCAAACCAACTGGCAACAATTTCATCCTGCGCAGGTCAAAGATAAGAATGTCCTCTTGGTGAAGGGATCAGAAGAGGTCACGCTTTACTTCCACAACTATAAGACTGCAAAGTTCTTTGGCCGCCAGGAGCTTACTCTGAAGGTAAGACAATGCAGCAGATATTTAGTACGAATATTCAGTTGTTTTTTGTTTCTTTTTCTCTCTCTCTCTGGGATAAACCAGTAGTTGTTTCATAGTCCCATATGCTGTGATTATTTTTCTAATGATATCACGATACTTCCTAAGATGTTGCACTTAAAGGGAAACTCATCCATACCATTTTCTTCTGACCATAGACAGATCATGAGCTGTGCAAAATACTCCTCGACTTTGTGAACAATCACCGTCCCCAATTGGTTGGCAAAGAAAGTGGCGACATCTTGCTTCTGGTAAGTAGTCTCAAGCTATAATGCAGTAACTTGCTGTCAATCCATTAGGTGTGATTAAAAGGGCAAATTCACCCCCGATTCTACTAGAAATCTAAACCCTAACCCTGCTATTGGAGCAACTGTGGCCAAGTTTCTGGATTTATCTTCAAGAATCCTGAAGTCACCTCCAAAAACCACGCATTCACCCTCAAAATAAAAGTTGGGGACTTGTAATAAAGGCCAATCACCCTGCCAAATTTGATGCAGGAATGTTTTTTGGGTTGTGTTGGGGTACATTGCCTCGGAGTTTCATTTTCATTTTCAGTTGTGGGGTGGTTTAGTTCAAATTAGCATTCTCGGCAGTCTAGACGGGTGAATTTACCCGATTCTTCATTCCACAGGAATGAATCTTTCAAAATTCAGGGTGAATGTCAGTATTTCTTAACCCCACTTGGGGGTGAATTGTCCTTACACTCATTCTCCTTGAGATGTACAAACAACAACATTCACCCTAACTTTGGTTCTATTTGCTTCATTGCAGAACAGAAATGGAGCAATGTTTAGCAGTTCCTCCTTTTCAAGCCACATTAAGAACCTTTCCAGAAACTGACAGGGACTGTGGTATCCATCAACATGATTCGGAGTTCATTTGTGACCTGGGCTTATGGCAGAGAGTAAGTATTGAATAGTTGACTTCTTTATTTGTA
Source organism: Micromussa lordhowensis (assembly GCA_964020085.1). NCBI lineage: Eukaryota > Metazoa > Cnidaria > Anthozoa > Scleractinia > Lobophylliidae > Micromussa > Micromussa lordhowensis. The sequence goes on from CAXHUQ010001276.1 coordinate 1,218, forward strand.
GAAAGCCCAACATGAAGAAAGTGTACACTTTTGTTTAGGGTTAGGAGATTTTCATCACAACAAGCTTCAGAACTAGAGTTTATCGCTTATTGGCTGAAAGAAAAGAGAAAGTTTTCACGTGCATGTTTATATCATTATTAAGTAGTCGTATGCTTTGTCTTTTTCAATTTGCAATGAACTTGCATTACCCTAAGTGGCTCATGCAATCTCACCCTTTTGAAAAACTCACTCCTGCAGATTAACTTCAAATTGAACGAGAAAAACTGCGTAGCTCATACAAATGTAATAGACGGATAATTTCGTCACAACATTGTCAAAGTGAACTTAGCTACCATCAGTAAGAGGACAGATGCGTCAAAAACAAATGATGGAACAAACATTTCCTAGAAATGCAAGCTGCAACATCCACGCTTATTGCGGTGTGTTTTGTTTTTTCAATAGTGACGCTTCAGATGCCCTCAAAGCTTCGCTGGCTTCTGCTTTAGGTCATTCCAGGAAACAGGCTGAGAAAACATACGATAGACGAACAGCCAACGAAAGGAAAGAATGCGCTGTTCGCGTAGCAAGAGAATATGCCCAGGACGTTGTCTCTAATCCAGGCGTGATGGAAACCACAGCCACTGACACTTCTCATGTGCAGCCACCAGCTACTACCAACATAAGCTGGCCCAATTTGTAGGACTGATTGAAGAAGACAGCACACTGAGAAGTCCCAAAATTTTGATTGGACAGGTCCATGCTTTCTTAGCAAATGGTAAGGCTTCTCTGCTGTGGTACAAAGCCTACAAGAACTATTTCAAACTTGAATTAGATGGAGAACAGTGGATCGAAGATGTCGCTTGTCTCGTACCCGTGGAAATGACACCTGTCAGGAATAAAGTGGGACTTTATCGTTTGAATAACAGCTTGCGATCTATTCACAAATCCCTCACAGATGACTAGCCACTAGACTCTGACATGTACTTTTAACTTTAAACTTCATCGCAGTTCAATAGAATTATCTTACCAGCTGACAGTTCCTCAAAACATTTTTTTGTCGAAATAGTAGTGAGAAGGAATTTTATTGGAAGACCGTTGATCAGGACTGAAATTCTCTCAACATTGACTGGTGAGTCCTCATGTTTTTAGTCTTTTGAAAACAATAATCGAAATGTCTGGAATGATGAGATGGAATTTTAGGGGCCCGGGCTCAATTTTGGCATTCAAATTACCTTTTCGAAATTCATCGGATCTGCATTGCTCTGGTGAAGTCAGCTGGTGGGAAAAATTGCATTGACGTGTTGTCTGAGGAAACTTGAATTAATGACTTGAATTAATGACTAGCCACGAGACTCTGACATGTACTTTTAACTTTAAACTTCATCGCAGTTCAATAGAATTATCTTACCAGCTGACAGTTCCTCACAACATTTTTTTGGTCTTGAAATTCACTGTCAACATAGTAGTGAGAAGGAATTTTATTGGAAGACGTTGATCAGGACTGAAATTCTCTCAACATTGACTGGTGAGTCCTCATGTTTTTAGTCTTTTGAAAACAATAATCGAAATGTCTGGAATGATGAGATGGAATTTTAGGGCCCGGGCTCAATTTTGGCATTCAAATTACCTTTTCGAAATTCATCGGATCTGCATTGCTCTGGTGAAGTCAGCTGGTGGGAAAAATTGCATTGACGTGTTGTCTGAGGAAACTTGAATTAATGACTTGAATTAATGACTAGCCACGAGACTCTGACATGTACTTTTAACTTTAAACTTCATCGCAGTTCAATAGAATTATCTTACCAGCTGACAGTTCCTCACAACATTTTTTTGGTCTTGAAATTCACTGTCGACATAGTAGTGAGAAGGAATTTTATTGGAAGACCGTTGATCAGGACTGAAATTCTCTCAACATTGACTGGTGAGTCCTCATGTTTTTAGTCTTTTGAAAACAATAATCGAAATGTCTGGAATGATGAGATGGAATTTTAGGGGCCCGGGCTCAATTTTGGCATTCAAATTACCTTTTCGAAATTCATCGGATCTGCATTGCTCTGGTGAAGTCAGCTGGTGGGAAAAATTGCATTGACGTGTTGTCTGAGGAAACTTGAATTGATGACTTGAATTAATGACTAGCCACGAGACTCTGACATGTACTTTTAACTTTAAACTTCATCGCAGTTCAATAGAATTATCTTACCAGCTGACAGTTCCTCACAACATTTTTTTGGTCTTGAAATTCACTGTCGACATAGTAGTGAGAAGGAATTTTATTGGAAGACCGTTGATCAGGACTGAAATTCTCTCAACATTGACTGGTGAGTCCTCATGTTTTTAGTCTTTTGAAAACAATAATCGAAATGTCTGGAATGATGAGATGGAATTTTAGGGGCCCGGGCTCAATTTTGGCATTCAAATTACCTTTTCGAAATTCATCGGATCTGCATTGCTATGGTGAAGTCAGCTGGTGGGAAAAATTGCATTGACGTGTTGTCTGAGGAAACTTGAATTAATGACTAGCCACGAGACTCTGACATGTACTTTTAACTTTAAACTTCATCGCAGTTCAATAGAATTATCTTACCAGCTGACAGTTCCTCACAACATTTTTTTGGTCTTGAAATTCACTGTCGACATAGTAGTGAGAAGGAATTTTATTGGAAGACCGTTGATCAGGACTGAAATTCTCTCAACATTGACTGGTGAGTCTGCATGTTTTTAGTCTTTTGAAAACAATAATCGAAATGTCTGGAATGATGAGATGGAATTTTAGGGGCCCGGGCTCAATTTTGGCATTCAAATTACCTTTTCGAAATTCATCGGATCTGCATTGCTCTGGTGAAGTCAGCTGGTGGGAAAAATTGCATTGACGTGTTGTCTGAGGAAACTTGAATTAATGACTTGAATTAATGACTAGCCACGAGACTCTGACATGTACTTTTAACTTTAAACTTCATCGCAGTTCAATAGAATTATCTTACCAGCTGACAGTTCCTCACAACATTTTTTTGGTCTTGAAATTCACTGTCGACATAGTAGTGAGAAGGAATTTTATTGGAAGACCGTTGATCAGGACTGAAATTCTCTCAACATTGACTGGTGAGTCTGCATGTTTTTAGTCTTTTGAAAACAATAATCGAAATGTCTGGAATGATGAGATGGAATTTTAGGGGCCCGGGCTCAATTTTGGCATTCAAATTACCTTTTCGAAATTCATCGGATCTGCATTGCTCTGGTGAAGTCAGCTGGTGGGAAAAATTGCATTGACGTGTTGTCTGAGGAAACTTGAATTAATGACTTGAATTAATGACTAGCCACGAGACTCTGACATGTACTTTTAACTTTAAACTTCATCGCAGTTCAATAGAATTATCTTACCAGCTGACAGTTCCTCACAACATTTTTTTGGTCTTGAAATTCACTGTCGACATAGTAGTGAGAAGGAATTTTATTGGAAGACCGTTGATCAGGACTGAAATTCTCTCAACATTGACTGGTGAGTCTGCATGTTTTTAGTCTTTTGAAAACAATAATCGAAATGTCTGGAATGATGAGATGGAATTTTAGGGGCCCGGGCTCAATTTTGGCATTCAAATTACCTTTTCGAATTCATCGGATCTGCATTGCTCTGGTGAAGTCAGCTGGTGGGAAGAATTGCATTGACGTATTAGAATAATTGTCACTCACATGTGCTATGAACTGGCTTTTTGTCTGAGAAGCCAGTCTGTTTTTAGCTGTGATTTCTTGATCATGAATGATGTCAAACTGCTTTTTTCTGTCGATCAGGACTCAAATTCTCTGACAATTTTGGCATTAAATATATCTTTCGAATTCATCGGAAATTCAGCTCATTCCGCATGAAAACACTGAGAAGAGAGTTCAAAACATCCTTCGCGCAAGTGTTTTCACGGGTTTTTTCTCGTTCAATTTGGAATTAATTTGCACTTTCAGCTTTTCTGAAATTGATTCCAAATTGAACTCGAAACCGCGTGATTACCTGTGCAAATCAAGTTTGGTTAACTGGCAAATTCCCGTCGTATTTGAAGGTCGAAATACACGGCAGGAAAAATGGCAGTAATGTTATGGTGTAAATTTATCTTTATTCCCAGAATAGTCTGATCAGTTGTAGCAACAATATTATTGAGGGAATTTTATTGCGAGCTAATATTTTTCATTCATCTGAGCTTGACTCGTCGGACGAAGTCAGCCGGTAGGGAGCGTTCGGATTGCATGGTGGGAACTGAGGAACAACGTGTGAAGAGGTGAAAAGGAATTTGATCAACGCCGATGTTCTCCCAACGTCGACAATTTATGTTTTGAGTGGTGAAAGTCACTACATGTACTCCCAGAATAGTTTAATCAGTCGTAGGAATGATATCGTGAGAATAATACTCGTTACTGGTAGTCGGGGATAAGCCTTCGTTATGCAGGTTCTCAAGTCCGATTAAGTCGGCAATTCTCATAAGATGTGTGTTGCATTGTAATTGCATTGTATTATTTCATTCTTAGAATTTATTGACACAATAAACAGTTTAGTGACTTGATGAGATCTGTCTTGCATTCTATCATTTTGTCAGAGAATCTTGAAAAACTGAGATCTGTGCCAATCGATTTCAGTAGCAAGCCACAATTTAAGTTTGTGATAAAAAATCAGGAAGTTGGTAATTTCATTTTTCCAGGCCGGAAAAATTTCCAGGCAAATATTTCCGAGCGCTGCCTGGGAACGAGGTTGATAAGCAAAATGGCGGACGTGTTTCTTGTAGATCACGGAAGCTGGCTAGTTAGTATTTCAGTCGCCTGAAAGCGCTAAATGTCCCTTTTTGCTGTCCGAGGAAAATGTCTTGAGTCGCAGAGAAGTTCGTGAGGGCCGTCGATGGATAAGCTGGCCGCCATTTGACGACCTGCCTGATGCCAGCATCGCAGGATCGCATGATATAGCACAATCGGAAGGTAGATTTAATAGTCCTGTAATAATTTGCTTTCGATTTAAGCAATAGAGCACTTTTTCCGTCTTTATATAGCCTCATGTAAACACGAGGAGGGCTGGGAGAATTCGAGACAGTTATGCAAACCCGAGGCACATACAGTCGAGGGTTCGTAACAACAAAAACAACAATTTATTTACCCCATAAACTTACATACATGCAGATAAATTATTCAAATAGATAGAGATAAAATAATATAACGGGGTCTGGCTGCCTGAAATAACTGAAAACTTAAAAGGGGCAGGCAGGCAGCATTACAATTTGTTTAGGATAATTTAGGTCGGACGGACACACATACATCACAATAGAAAAATATGGAAGGTAAAGCACAATAGTAGCAATATAAAAACCATACATTATTCGTTATTATTGCAAAACCATACAGTCACCAAATTCACACCCCAAGCAATTGACTTTGGAGTCAAACGCCCCTCCCCTCTCCCCCCAACGGGGGGTGAACTACTGCCACGTACACCTGCCCAACATACATACGTTTGTTCTCGAGCCCGCCTAGTGAAAAAACACCCTCTCCACAACTATTCTCGACTTGCTGCCAATTTTCTTGCAAAACCATACAGTCACCAAATTCACACCCCAAGCAATTGACTTTGGAGTCAAACGCCCCTCCCCTCTCCCCCCAACGGGGGGTGAACTACTGCCACGTACACCTGCCCAACATACATACGTTTGTTCTCGAGCCCGCCTAGTGAAAAAACACCCTCTCCACAACTATTCTCGACTTGCTGCCAATTTTCTTGCAAAACCATACAGTCACCAAATTCACACCCCAAGCAATTGACTTTGGAGTCAAACGCCCCTCCCCTCTCCCCCCAACGGGGGGTTAACTACTGCCACGTACACCTGCCCAACATACATACGTTTGTTCTCGAGCCCGCCTAGTGAAAAAATTTTCTTGCAAACCATACAGTCACCATACAATCACCCTGCAAAATTTGATCCAGGAACGTCTTTTGGGGTCTGTTGGACTGGATTTACCTTGACTTTCATTTTTCATTTTCAGTTCAAGGCTGCCCAAACAGGCTGAATTAAGCCGATTCTGCATTCTACAGGTATGAACCTTTCATAGTTCAGCGGTGGAAGTCAGAGGAGGAAACTGTATTGTGAAACATGATTTTATTTTGGTGAGTTGACAAACTGGGGTAATTGTTTTGGCAGGGTAACAAGGCGAGGAAACTTGACAAGGCCACCTAGTTGATCTGGAAATCTGATCTAAGAGTTGGCCTGAACTTGGTTGTTTGTGGATGCATCCGGGTCAGGGAATCAGTTGTGGCGTCCACTGGAAAGCAACGTTTCAGCTTGAAAGCTGGCACTTCAAGTTGATAGCCATTTTGTTAGTCGAGCCACTCCAAATGACACTTTATAAGACTGATTTCTCACTTGAGGCTGTTATAGATGTCACCTGATGGAACAAATGAGAATATTTTTAAGTCCAGAGTTAAGAAATGTCTTAGTTTATCATTTATTTAAATATTTAGACATTTCAAATTCTCTGCAACAGTAATTAGTGGTATGTAAATTTTATAGTGTATAAAGCATGGCTATGAATATTATTGTCTTTAAAATCCCCCTGAAGAGTGAGAGATCACGGAACAGGCTTGTTGGGATGAAAGTGTAGTTTTTGATGAAGTCTTCAATTCATTATCTTATTATAATACATATATCTATATCTACCTGGAGTTTTGAAAATGGGGTCTGTTAATATGGTGCTATTAAGTTATTTTCGTCTGTAAACTTTATCAAACCAGCTTGACTTGATTAAGCCATTTCGATTTTTTGGATTTCAATTTCAATTTGACTTTGACTTTTCTCGACAGAGGTTGGGGTTGTATATCAGAAATATGCAAAACTGTCAGAATCAAACTAGTTTGTTATTAAGTTGAAGCCAAATTAAAATTTTAAGCCCAACAGGGTTTTATGTACTAATATCTCCAGGAGTGTGCCTAATTTTGGATATCTATTTGGAGTTCCTGTCCCGTAATCCAAGTGAAGGTGTTTGGGTGTGGTTTCTTTGTACTCTTATGCCTAGTATCAAGTGGCTTTGACTTGTGCTGAGTGGAGAACATGCTATATACTAGGTAGAGATAGCACAGTTTTCAGGCATTGACTATGATTTAAAGGCTGTCTAGTGTGCCATTATTGATGCAATTGCTTGCAAAGGGCTTTCCTGTGATATGATGACATGAGCCTAAATATTTCCACAGGTGGCCAAGAGATTCTAGTTTCATTTCCTGGTTATGCTATATAAAGTTTGGAGTGTATAACTTCAGGTAAGCACTGCTTAAGTTACTCTATAAGACACTTGGTCTTATAGAAATTATTGGTCTTGGAAAAATTCAGGCTCATGGTATCATATCACATGAAAGCCCTTTGCAATCAATTGCCTCAATATAATTATAATTATAATATTAATTATAAATTTTCATTCATTTATCTTGCTACCTTGATATATTTACTTTTATGTAAGTTATGCATATGTACGTATAGATATATTTTTTATGTTAGCTTTTATTTATTGTTGATGTGATGTCTGAAAGGATTTTATCAACTAAATAAATGTAGTTGTACAATAATAGCACACTAAACTGTCTTAATCATAGTCAAATCCTGACAACTGTGCTATCTCTCTGGTTTTGAGGTCTTGTTTTGACAGAGTATGGCAAGGAAGCTTGACAAAGAAGGCCTCCTAGTGGTGATCTGGAAATCTAACCCAAGAGTTGGGAAGTTGATTCCGGAACTTGGTCTTCGTGGATGGATCCTGTTCTTGAGTTGTCAGGGAATCATTTGTGACATCCACCGGAAAGCGGTATCCCTTCCACAAGTCGGGAGTTTTTGCATGTATCAGCTCTAGAGTTACTAAGTTATCCAAGTAGTAATGGTACAATCAAATGAGTTTATTGTTTATTTAAATATTTAGACATTTCAAATTCTCTGCGGCAGTAATTACCGGTATGTCAATTGTATAGTGTACAAAGCATGGCTATGAATATTATTGTCTTTAAAATCCCCCTGAAGAGTGATAGATCACCTAACAGGCTTGTTGGGATGAAAGTGTAGTCTTCGATGAAGTCTTCAATTCATTATCTTATCATTCATTATCTTATTATATATGTTTCGAAAACCAGGTCCAACCATGTCCAACGGGCCCAGTAAAGCCCAGTGTCTTATGGAGTAACTCAGCAGTGCTTACTTCAAGTTCTACACTCCACACTTGATCTAGCATAAGCAGAAATTGACAATAGAATCTCTTGTCCTCCCTTCTGTGGAAAAATTCAGGCTGATGACATCATATCACATGAAAGCCCTTTGCAAGAAATTGCCTCAATAAATATTAATTATAAATTTTCATTCATTTATCTTGTTACCTTGATACAGCTACTTTTATTTAAGTTATGCATATGTACATATAGATATATTTTTTATGTTAGCTTTTATTTATAGTTGATGTGATGTCTGAAAGGATTTTATCAACTAAATAAATTTAGTTGTACAATAATGATAGTCAAATCCTGACAACTGTGATATCTCTCTGGTTTTGAGGTCTTGTTTTGACAGGGTGTGGTATGGAAGCTTGACAAAGAAGGTCTCCTACTGGTGATCTGGAAATGTAAACCAAGAGTTGGTAAGTTGATTCCGGAACTTGGTCTTTGTGGATGGATCCTGTTCTTGAGTTGTCAGGGAATCATTTGTGACCTCCACCGGAAAGCGGCATCCCTTCCGCAAGTCGGGACTTTTGGCATGTCTCAGCTCTAGAGTTACTGGGTTATCCAAGTAGTAATGGTACAATCAAATAAGTTTATTGTTTATTTAAATATTTAGACATTTCAAATTCTCTGCAACAGTAATTACCGGTATGTAAATTGTATAGTGTATAAAGCATGGCTATGAATATTATTGTCTCTAAAATCCCCCTGAAGAGTGAGAGATCACCTAACAGGCTTGTTGGGATGAAAGTGTAGTCTTTGATGAAGTCTTCAATTCATTATCTTATCATTCATTATCTTATTATATATGTTTCGAAAACCAGGTCCAACCATGTCCAACGGGCCCAGTAAAGCCCAGTGTCTTATGGAGTAACTCAGCAGTGCTTACTTCAAGTTCTACACTCCACACTTGATCTAGCATAAGCAGAAATTGACAATAGAATCTCTTGTCCTCCCTTCTGTGGAAAAATTCAGGCTGATGACATCATATCACATGAAAGCCCTTTGCAAGAAATTGCCTCAATAAATATTAATTATAAATTTTCATTCATTTATCTTGTTACCTTGATACAGCTACTTTTATTTAAGTTATGCATATGTACATATAGATATATTTTTTATGTTAGCTTTTATTTATAGTTGATGTGATGTCTGAAAGGATTTTATCAACTAAATAAATTTCGTTGTACAATAATGATAGTCAAATCCTGACAACTGTGATATCTCTCTGGTTTTGAGGTCTTGTTTTGACAGGGTGTGGCATGGAAGCTTGACAAAGAAGGTCTCCTACTGGTGATCTGGAAATCTAAACCAAGAGTTAGTAAGTTGATTCCGGAACTTGGTCTTTGTGGATGGATCCTGTTCTTGAGTTGTCAGGGAATCATTTGTGACATCCACCGGAAAGCGGCATCCCTTCCACAAGTCGGGACTTTTGTCTCAGCTCTAGAGTTACTGGGTTATCCAAGTAGTAATGGTACAATCAAATAAGTTTATTGTTTATTTAAATATTGCCTCAATCATTGGACACTAAACTGCCTTAAAATCATAGTCAATGCCTGAAAGCTATGCTAATTCTACTAAGTATATAGCATGTTCTTCACTCAGCACAAGTCAGACTGACTTGATACTATGGATACAAGTACAAAGAAACCACACCCCATCAACTTCCCTTGGATTAAGGGCCAGGAACGCCAAATAGGTATCCAAAATTAGCCACACTCCTATAGATATTAGAACATAAAACCCTGTTGGGCTTAAAATTTTCTTTAGCTCCAACTGAATAACAAACTAGTTTGATTCTGACAGTTATTTTTTATCTGGAAATAATTTAATATAATAAGTTAAGTTAAGTTATATGTGTGTATATACATATATGTTTTTATATTTTTATATTTATATTTTTCTATAGATGTGTAAACGATGTTGGTTAACCAACATCCAAGTATCGATTTTGTAAGTGCTGAAGAAGCCCGAACGGGCGAAACGTCCATGTATTAAAGACCACAAAGAGAAAAGTTCGCATCTTCTTCTGTTTATTCTACCTTTATATATTTCTATATATATAAGAAGAAATTGCTAATTGGGTTGTCAATGGCAATGCCAAGCCTGACAAGGCTTTTGGAACCATCAAAACCCATCCAGGGGAATCCCCTTCGGCTCATTACATCGTGCTGCGCACCGCCATTGAAAACCTTTCAGCATTTACCGAATTTTATCTTAAGCCTCTAGCCCAAACCTTGCCATTTAGACATTTCAAATGGTAATTATGTAAATTTTATAGTATATAAAGCATGGTTATGAATATTATTGTCATTAAATCCCCTGAAGAGTCTTGTTTGATTCTGACAGTTTGCCTTTTTAGTATTTTTTATCTGCAAATAATTTAATATTCAAGAGTTTTCATTGGCTTAGCGATCATGGGCTATGAGCCATTATGCCATGCTCTAAAAATGTTTTAGAGTCCGCATGTTATTGAAAAGTGCAGTAATGACTTGAATATTAGCGCAAATAAGTGTTTTCTCTCTTTTGCATCCCATCATCTAGTCAAAACTTTTGCCTAAGGGATCCACTCGGCGCCATTTAAGGTGATTCCTGAGAAATAAAATTTAGCGATGATTTTTTTTGAAAATTTACCTGAATGTTCTCTACCAAGCACTGTTTCGGAAAATAAAATTAAAATGATAGATCACCATTTTCGTTTAAGAGATGTGATTATAATAATGACCTGCAAAATAGAAACCTCTCAAATAGGGACACCTCGCTCTGTCCTTTCGGTGTACGTGTGATAGAGGTATGACTGTATATGTATCTACTCGGATTTCGAAAATGTACACTCCGGTGAGAATTTATGTCTATGAGCTTCCGCGTTTCCGCGCTTCCGCGTTTCCTCATTTTTTAAAGTTTGACAACAAAATTCCCAGTACTTGTTTAGAACTGTTCATCGTTATCGCCTGCCTAATATGAAGTGCTTAAGTTAAATATTTCACAAGGAAAGTTACTCGCGTGTTTCAAAGTAGGACACTTAGCCGTATTCCATGATAAGCAAAACATGACTATTCGAAGCGCGTTTTTTCTATGATACAATTACCAATTGAATTTTGTAAACCGGTCATATAACGCATAGTTATATACTTTAGAAGAATTCAGAGCGATTTCTAGTAACAATCCAAAGGACAGGACACACAGACAGAACGTGTACCATCATTTCACAAGTGCGAAACTTCACCTTATAACTGAGTACTTGTTTAAATATCGCTGTTCAACATTTCAGTACACAGTTATAGTGTATACTTGAAAAGAGAATTCAGATTTTCAGTGTACTAGATTCTGTAGGGTTTGCTTATACGGAAGAATATAGTTGTATACCTGCTTTTTAGAGGAAATATTACACTTCGAGTTAACTATGCTCATTTTACAAAATTCACGCGCGCGCCGTACACTTGAAATTGCCGAACTCGATTTCAATTTATTTCGCATAAGCTGCACTTCTGAATCAGAAAATTCGCTCCTTGGACGGGTAAGACTTATTCCTTGCACAATTAAGAGTTTGTTCCCCCTTGTAAGCATTTTAAATCCTATAAGAACGGAACGTGGAATGTGCACACAACAGTTCCCGCGCAAACACTTTCCCATCGATTGTCTTAAAAGAGATCGCTAAAAATTAATGCGGAAAGTTAAATTTTCTGCTCTTTTCAAGTGGAAGAGTTGATCTTTTTCTAGAAAAGTAGAATTGCTGGAACCTTTCACTGAGTCCATAGCCCTCACTCAACACCTTTTTAGCGTATTTAGTATTCTCTTCGTTCGAATCCAACGACTTCAAATCACCGACTTCGAAGCGATATATCTCTTTAGAGTTAATAGCTACTATACATCGGCAAAGACTAAATATGTTTCTTAGCAATCCATCTTTATTGTGTTAAAATTTCAGAAAAATCGAACGAAACCAGAGTTAATTAGTCAAAACTTTTGCCTAAGGGATCCACTCGGCGCCATTTAAGGTGATTCCTGAGAAATAAAATTTAGCGATGAGTTTTTTTGAAAATTTACCTGAATGTTCTCTACCAAGCACTGTTTCGGAAAATAAAATTGAAATGATAGATCACCATTTTCGTTTAAGAGATGTGATTATAATAATGACCTGCAAAATAGAAACCTCTCAAATAGGGACACCTCGCTCTGTCCTTTCGGTGTACGTGTGATAGAGGTATGACTGTATATGTATCTACTCGGATTTCGAAAATGTACACTCCGGTGAGAATTTATGTCTATGAGCTTCCGCGTTTCCGCGTTTCCGCGCTTCCGCGTTTCCTCATTTTTTAAAGTTTGACAACAAAATTCCCAGTACTTGTTTAGAACTGTTCATCGTTATCGCCTGCCTAATATGAAGTGCTTAAGTTAAATATTTCACAAGGAAAGTTACTCGCGTGTTTCAAAGTAGGACACTTAGCCGTATTCCATGATAAGCAAAACATGACTATTCGAAGCGCGTTTTTTCTATGATACAATTACCAATTGAATTTTGTAAACCGGTCATATAACGCATAGTTATATACTTTAGAAGAATTCAGAGCGATTTCTAGTAACAATCCAAAGGACAGGACACACAGACAGAACGTGTACCATCATTTCACAAGTGCGAAACTTCACCTTATAACTGAGCACTTGTTTAAATATGGCTGTTCAACATTTCAGTACACAGTTATAGTGTATACTTGAAAAGAGAATTCAGATTTTCAGTGTACTAGATTCTGTAGGGTTTGCTTATACGGAAGAATATAGTTGTATACCTGCTTTTTAGAGGAAATATTACACTTCGAGTTAACTATGCTCATTTTACAAAATTCACGCGCGCGGCGAACACTTGAAATTGCCGAACTCGATTTCAATTTATTTCGCATAAGCTGCACTTCTGAATCAGAAAATTCGCTCCTTGGACGGGTAAGACTTATTCCTTGCACAATTAAGAGTTTGTTCCCCCTTGTAAGCATTTTAAATCCTATAAGAACGGAACGTGGAATGTGCACACAACAGTTCCCGCGCAAACACTTTCCCATCGATTGTCTTAAAATTTCAAAGTATTATATTTCCGTGTCTTTTTACCTTTTAGCCACAAAATTTATACAAGTTGTTTGTCTGTGTCGAAGTTTACAGTGTGTATAATGTCATTTTCGTACGTTCAATTGGTCATTACTGCGCATGTGCTGCATTTTTCAATAAACATTTCCCCATACATTCTCTTCAAATTTCAAAGTATTATATTTTCGTGTGTTTTTACTTTTTAACCACAAAATTTATACAAGTTGTTTGCCTGTGTCTAAGTTTACAGTGTGCACAATTTCATGTTCGTACGTTCAATTGGTAGTTACTGCGCATGCTCTAAAC
>CAXHUQ010001277.1:0-24624 GCA_964020085.1 Micromussa lordhowensis
CATATCCCTTTTTGAGGCCTCTAACCCAGGAGAGCTGGAAACTAGCAAAGGATCCAGCTCTTGTGGAGTGGGAAGAATTCAATTGTCAGCTCTCAGGCAATAATTCTAGCTTTTTTTTTGACCGAAACGTCGCTTTCTGTTATGTAAGGCGGGTATTTTAAGCTTTCGAGTGCAAATATTTTGAAGCCAATATTGTCCACTTTTCATGCATTTCTCACTTTACCAAACAAAGCTTTAAAGCGCGAAAAAGGTACCCTTTTTTCAGGTTGAAGCGATCTCTTTAAAAGCGCGGAAAAGGTACCTTATTCTGCGGTTAAAAATCTTTTTTTTTTCTTAAAAGGTACCTTTTTTAACTTTTCAACTAATCGACTCGCATTAACAAATAAGGTAACAATTTTGCATTTGTTCTATGAGAAATAAATGCAGAAAGTTTATTTTTCTGCTCTTTTCAATTAGCAGAGTTGATCTTTTTGTAAAAAAAGCAGAATTGCCGGAATCATTCTATGACTGACCGCTGCGTATTTTGTTAGTCCACAAGGGAAGTCATAGTGGACTCACAAAAAAAATTCTAATTAACTCTGGTTTCGTTCGATTTTTCTGAAATTTTAACACAATAAAGATGGATTGCTAAGAAACATATTTAGTCTTTGCCGATGTATAGTAGCTATTAACTCTAAAGAGATATATCGCTTCGAAGTCGGTGATTTGAAGTCGTTGGATTCGAACGAAGAGAATACTAAATACGCTAAAAAGGTGTTGAGTGAGGGCTATGGACTCAGTGAAAGGTTCCAGCAATTCTACTTTTCTAGAAAAAGATCAACTCTTCCACTTGAAAAGAGCAGAAAATTTAACTTTCCGCATTAATTTTTAGCGATCTCTTTAAAAGCGCGGAAAAGGTACCTTATTCTGCGGTTAAAAACGTTCCTGGATGAAAAGCGGACAATATTGACGCTAAAATATTTTCATCCGAAAGCTTAAAATGCCCGCTTTTTTTTTCTTACCTTCGTACAGGTGACTAACAAGAAAACGTACAACAGAAGGTCCTAATACTGAAATGTTGAACAGCGATATTTAAACAAGTGCTCAGTTATAAGGTAAAGTTTCGCACTTGTGAAATGATGGTACACGTTCTGTCTGTGTGTCCTGTCCTTTGGATTGTTACTAGAAATCGCTCTGAATTCTTCTAAAGTATATAACTATGCGTTATATGACCGGTTTACAAAATTCAATTGGTAATTGTATCATAGAAAAAACGCGCTTCGAATAGTCATGTTTTGCTTATCATGGAATACGTCTAAGTGTCCTACTTTGAAACACGCGAGTAACTTTCCTTGTGAAATATTTAACTTAAGCACTTCATATTAGGCAGGCGATAACGATGAACAGTTCTAAACAAGTACTGGGAATTTTGTTGTCAAACTTTAAAAAATGAGGAAGATAGAGCATTCTGAAAATGTCTTATGAAAACTTGACGATATTTAGGGCATGCGCAGTACTTTATCAAAGACAGTGACAACTTCTGCGTATATTGAATAGGTAAATATCATGCACAGTTTTTCTGTTTCAAAGCATTTGTCAATTGCTCTACGATTTTCAAAGTTACGACTATCGTAAAATAAGAAGAAATGTATGAAAAAATTCGGTACATGCGCAGTAACGACAAATTCAACGTACGCGCCTCAAATTGTGCACACTGTAAACTTAGACAGAAACAAACAACTTGTGTAAATTTTGTAGTAAAACGTTAAAAACACATGAAAAGGCAGTATTTTGAAATTTTAAGACAATGTATTGGAAAATTACGATGTTTAGAGCATGCGCAGTAACTACCAATTGAACGTACGAACATGAAATTGTGCACACTGTAAACTTAGACACAGGCAAACAACTTGTATAAATTTTGTGGTTAAAAAGTAAAAACACACGAAAATATAATACTTTGAAATTTGAAGAGAATGTATGGGGAAATGTTTATTGAAAAATGCAGCACATGCGCAGTAATGACCAATTGAACGTACGAAAATGACATTATACACACTGTAAACTTCGACACAGACAAACAACTTGTATAAATTTTGTGGCTAAAAGGTAAAAAGACACGGAAATATAATACTTTGAAATTTTAAGACAATCGATGGGAAAGTGTTTGCGCGGGAACTGTTGTGTGCACATTCCACGTTCCGTTCTTATAGGATTTAAAATGCTTACAAGGGGGAACAAACTCTTAATTGTGCAAGGAATAAGTCTTACCCGTCCAAGGAGCGAATTTTCTGATTCAGAAGTGCAGCTTATGCGAAATAAATTGAAATCGAGTTCGGCAATTTCAAGTGTTCGCCGCGCGCGTGAATTTTGTAAAATGAGCATAGTTAACTCGAAGTGTAATATTTCCTCTAAAAAGCAGGTATACAACTATATTCTTCCGTATAAGCAAACCCTACAGAATCTAGTACACTGAAAATCTGAATTCTCTTTTCAAGTATACACTATAACTGTGTACTGAAATGTTGAACAGCCATATTTAAACAAGTGCTCAGTTATAAGGTGAAGTTTCGCACTTGTGAAATGATGGTACACGTTCTGTCTGTGTGTCCTGTCCTTTGGATTGTTACTAGAAATCGCTCTGAATTCTTCTAAAGTATATAACTATGCGTTATATGACCGGTTTACAAAATTCAATTGGTAATTGTATCATAGAAAAAACGCGCTTCGAATAGTCATGTTTTGCTTATCATGGAATACGGCTAAGTGTCCTACTTTGAAACACGCGAGTAACTTTCCTTGTGAAATATTTAACTTAAGCACTTCATATTAGGCAGGCGATAACGATGAACAGTTCTAAACAAGTACTGGGAATTTTGTTGTCAAACTTTAAAAAATGAGGAAACGCGGAAGCGCGGAAACGCGGAAACGCGGAAGCTCATAGACATAAATTCTCACCGGAGTGTACATTTTCGAAATCCGAGTAGATACATATACAGTCATACCTCTATCACACGTACACCGAAAGGACAGAGCGAGGTGTCCCTATTTGAGAGGTTTCTATTTTGCAGGTCATTATTATAATCACATCTCTTAAACGAAAATGGTGATCTATCATTTCAATTTTATTTTCCGAAACAGTGCTTGGTAGAGAACATTCAGGTAAATTTTCAAAAAAACTCATCGCTAAATTTTATTTCTCAGGAATCACCTTAAATGGCGCCGAGTGGATCCCTTAGGCAAAAGTTTTGACTAATTAACTCTGGTTTCGTTCGATTTTTCTGAAATTTTAACACAATAAAGATGGATTGCTAAGAAACATATTTAGTCTTTGCCGATGTATAGTAGCTATTAACTCTAAAGAGATATATCGCTTCGAAGTCGGTGATTTGAAGTCGTTGGATTCGAACGAAGAGAATACTAAATACGCTAAAAAGGTGTTGAGTGAGGGCTATGGACTCAGTGAAAGGTTCCAGCAATTCTACTTTTCTAGAAAAAGATCAACTCTTCCACTTGAAAAGAGCAGAAAATTTAACTTTCCGCATTAATTTTTAGCGATCTCTTTTAAGACAATCGATGGGAAAGTGTTTGCGCGGGAACTGTTGTGTGCACATTCCACGTTCCGTTCTTATAGGATTTAAAATGCTTACAAGGGGGAACAAACTCTTAATTGTGCAAGGAATAAGTCTTACCCGTCCAAGGAGCGAATTTTCTGATTCAGAAGTGCAGCTTATGCGAAATAAATTGAAATCGAGTTCGGCAATTTCAAGTGTACGGCGCGCGCGTGAATTTTGTAAAATGAGCATAGTTAACTCGAAGTGTAATATTTCCTCTAAAAAGCAGGTATACAACTATATTCTTCCGTATAAGCAAACCCTACAGAATCTAGTACACTGAAAATCTGAATTCTCTTTTCAAGTATACACTATAACTGTGTACTGAAATGTTGAACAGCGATATTTAAACAAGTACTCAGTTATAAGGTGAAGTTTCGCACTTGTGAAATGATGGTACACGTTCTGTCTGTGTGTCCTGTCCTTTGGATTGTTACTAGAAATCGCTCTGAATTCTTCTAAAGTATATAACTATGCGTTATATGACCGGTTTACAAAATTCAATTGGTAATTGTATCATAGAAAAAACGCGCTTCGAATAGTCATGTTTTGCTTATCATGGAATACGGCTAAGTGTCCTACTTTGAAACACGCGAGTAACTTTCCTTGTGAAATATTTAACTTAAGCACTTCATATTAGGCAGGCGATAACGATGAACAGTTCTAAACAAGTACTGGGAATTTTGTTGTCAAACTTTAAAAAATGAGGAAACGCGGAAGCGCGGAAACGCGGAAGCTCATAGACATAAATTCTCACCGGAGTGTACATTTTCGAAATCCGAGTAGATACATATACAGTCATACCTCTATCACACGTACACCGAAAGGACAGAGCGAGGTGTCCCTATTTGAGAGGTTTCTATTTTGCAGGTCATTATTATAATCACATCTCTTAAACGAAAATGGTGATCTATCATTTTAATTTTATTTTCCGAAACAGTGCTTGGTAGAGAACATTCAGGTAAATTTTCAAAAAAAATCATCGCTAAATTTTATTTCTCAGGAATCACCTTAAATGGCGCCGAGTGGATCCCTTAGGCAAAAGTTTTGACTAGATGATGGGATGCAAAAGAGAGAAAACACTTATTTGCGCTAATATTCAAGTCATTACTGCACTTTTCAATAACATGCGGACTCTAAAACATTTTTAGAGCATGGCATAATGGCTCATAGCCCATGATCGCTAAGCCAATGAAAACTCTTGAATATTAAATTATTTGCAGATAAAAAATACTAAAAAGGCAAACTGTCAGAATCAAACAAGACTCTTCAGGGGATTTAATGACAATAATATTCATAACCATGCTTTATATACTATAAAATTTACATAATTACCATTTGAAATGTCTAAATGGCAAGGTTTGGGCTAGAGGCTTAAGATAAAATTCGGTAAATGCTGAAAGGTTTTCAATGGCGGTGCGCAGCACGATGTAATGAGCCGAAGGGGATTCCCCTGGATGGGTTTTGATGGTTCCAAAAGCCTTGTCAGGCTTGGCATTGCCATTGACAACCCAATTAGCAATTTCTTCTTATATATATAGAAATATATAAAGGTAGAATAAACAGAAGAAGATGCGAACTTTTCTCTTTGTGGTCTTTAATACATGGACGTTTCGCCCGTTCGGGCTTCTTCAGCACTTACAAAATCGATACTTGGATGTTGGTTAACCAACATCGTTTACACATCTATAGAAAAATATAAATATAAAAATATAAAAACATATATGTATATACACACATATAACTTAACTTAACTTATTATATTAAATTATTTCCAGATAAAAAATAACTGTCAGAATCAAACTAGTTTGTTATTCAGTTGGAGCTAAAGAAAATTTTAAGCCCAACAGGGTTTTATGTTCTAATATCTATAGGAGTGTGGCTAATTTTGGATACCTATTTGGCGTTCCTGGCCCTTAATCCAAGGGAAGTTGATGGGGTGTGGTTTCTTTGTACTTGTATCCATAGTATCAAGTCAGTCTGACTTGTGCTGAGTGAAGAACATGCTATATACTTAGTAGAATTAGCATAGCTTTCAGGCATTGACTATGATTTTAAGGCAGTTTAGTGTCCAATGATTGAGGCAATATTTAAATAAACAATAAACTTATTTGATTGTACCATTACTACTTGGATAACCCAGTAACTCTAGAGCTGAGACAAAAGTCCCGACTTGTGGAAGGGATGCCGCTTTCCGGTGGATGTCACAAATGATTCCCTGACAACTCAAGAACAGGATCCATCCACAAAGACCAAGTTCCGGAATCAACTTACTAACTCTTGGTTTAGATTTCCAGATCACCAGTAGGAGACCTTCTTTGTCAAGCTTCCATGCCACACCCTGTCAAAACAAGACCTCAAAACCAGAGAGATATCACAGTTGTCAGGATTTGACTATCATTATTGTACAACGAAATTTATTTAGTTGATAAAATCCTTTCAGACATCACATCAACTATAAATAAAAGCTAACATAAAAAATATCTATATGTACATATGCATAACTTAAATAAAAGTAGCTGTATCAAGGTAACAAGATAAATGAATGAAAATTTATAATTAATATTTATTGAGGCAATTTCTTGCAAAGGGCTTTCATGTGATATGATGTCATCAGCCTGAATTTTTCCACAGAAGGGAGGACAAGAGATTCTATTGTCAATTTCTGCTTATGCTAGATCAAGTGTGGAGTGTAGAACTTGAAGTAAGCACTGCTGAGTTACTCCATAAGACACTGGGCTTTACTGGGCCCGTTGGACATGGTTGGACCTGGTTTTCGAAACATATATAATAAGATAATGAATGATAAGATAATGAATTGAAGACTTCATCAAAGACTACACTTTCATCCCAACAAGCCTGTTAGGTGATCTCTCACTCTTCAGGGGGATTTTAGAGACAATAATATTCATAGCCATGCTTTATACACTATACAATTTACATACCGGTAATTACTGTTGCAGAGAATTTGAAATGTCTAAATATTTAAATAAACAATAAACTTATTTGATTGTACCATTACTACTTGGATAACCCAGTAACTCTAGAGCTGAGACATGCCAAAAGTCCCGACTTGCGGAAGGGATGCCGCTTTCCGGTGGAGGTCACAAATGATTCCCTGACAACTCAAGAACAGGATCCATCCACAAAGACCAAGTTCCGGAATCAACTTACCAACTCTTGGTTTACATTTCCAGATCACCAGTAGGAGACCTTCTTTGTCAAGCTTCCATACCACACCCTGTCAAAACAAGACCTCAAAACCAGAGAGATATCACAGTTGTCAGGATTTGACTATCATTATTGTACAACTAAATTTATTTAGTTGATAAAATCCTTTCAGACATCACATCAACTATAAATAAAAGCTAACATAAAAAATATATCTATATGTACATATGCATAACTTAAATAAAAGTAGCTGTATCAAGGTAACAAGATAAATGAATGAAAATTTATAATTAATATTTATTGAGGCAATTTCTTGCAAAGGGCTTTCATGTGATATGATGTCATCAGCCTGAATTTTTCCACAGAAGGGAGGACAAGAGATTCTATTGTCAATTTCTGCTTATGCTAGATCAAGTGTGGAGTGTAGAACTTGAAGTAAGCACTGCTGAGTTACTCCATAAGACACTGGGCTTTACTGGGCCCGTTGGACATGGTTGGACCTGGTTTTCGAAACATATATAATAAGATAATGAATGATAAGATAATGAATTGAAGACTTCATCGAAGACTACACTTTCATCCCAACAAGCCTGTTAGGTGATCTATCACTCTTCAGGGGGATTTTAAAGACAATAATATTCATAGCCATGCTTTGTACACTATACAATTGACATACCGGTAATTACTGCCGCAGAGAATTTGAAATGTCTAAATATTTAAATAAACAATAAACTCATTTGATTGTACCATTACTACTTGGATAACTTAGTAACTCTAGAGCTGATACATGCAAAAACTCCCGACTTGTGGAAGGGATACCGCTTTCCGGTGGATGTCACAAATGATTCCCTGACAACTCAAGAACAGGATCCATCCACGAAGACCAAGTTCCGGAATCAACTTCCCAACTCTTGGGTTAGATTTCCAGATCACCACTAGGAGGCCTTCTTTGTCAAGCTTCCTTGCCATACTCTGTCAAAACAAGACCTCAAAACCAGAGAGATAGCACAGTTGTCAGGATTTGACTATGATTAAGACAGTTTAGTGTGCTATTATTGTACAACTACATTTATTTAGTTGATAAAATCCTTTCAGACATCACATCAACAATAAATAAAAGCTAACATAAAAAATATATCTATACGTACATATGCATAACTTACATAAAAGTAAATATATCAAGGTAGCAAGATAAATGAATGAAAATTTATAATTAATATTATAATTATAATTATATTGAGGCAATTGATTGCAAAGGGCTTTCATGTGATATGATACCATGAGCCTGAATTTTTCCAAGACCAATAATTTCTATAAGACCAAGTGTCTTATAGAGTAACTTAAGCAGTGCTTACCTGAAGTTATACACTCCAAACTTTATATAGCATAACCAGGAAATGAAACTAGAATCTCTTGGCCACCTGTGGAAATATTTAGGCTCATGTCATCATATCACAGGAAAGCCCTTTGCAAGCAATTGCATCAATAATGGCACACTAGACAGCCTTTAAATCATAGTCAATGCCTGAAAACTGTGCTATCTCTACCTAGTATATAGCATGTTCTCCACTCAGCACAAGTCAAAGCCACTTGATACTAGGCATAAGAGTACAAAGAAACCACACCCAAACACCTTCACTTGGATTACGGGACAGGAACTCCAAATAGATATCCAAAATTAGGCACACTCCTGGAGATATTAGTACATAAAACCCTGTTGGGCTTAAAATTTTAATTTGGCTTCAACTTAATAACAAACTAGTTTGATTCTGACAGTTTTGCATATTTCTGATATACAACCCCAACCTCTGTCGAGAAAAGTCAAAGTCAAATTGAAATTGAAATCCAAAAAATCGAAATGGCTTAATCAAGTCAAGCTGGTTTGATAAAGTTTACAGACGAAAATAACTTAATAGCACCATATTAACAGACCCCATTTTCAAAACTCCAGGTAGATATAGATATATGTATTATAATAAGATAATGAATTGAAGACTTCATCAAAAACTACACTTTCATCCCAACAAGCCTGTTCCGTGATCTCTCACTCTTCAGGGGGATTTTAAAGACAATAATATTCATAGCCATGCTTTATACACTATAAAATTTACATACCACTAATTACTGTTGCAGAGAATTTGAAATGTCTAAATATTTAAATAAATGATAAACTAAGACATTTCTTAACTCTGGACTTAAAAATATTCTCATTTGTTCCATCAGGTGACATCTATAACAGCCTCAAGTGAGAAATCAGTCTTATAAAGTGTCATTTGGAGTGGCTCGACTAACAAAATGGCTATCAACTTGAAGTGCCAGCTTTCAAGCTGAAACGTTGCTTTCCAGTGGACGCCACAACTGATTCCCTGACCCGGATGCATCCACAAACAACCAAGTTCAGGCCAACTCTTAGATCAGATTTCCAGATCAACTAGGTGGCCTTGTCAAGTTTCCTCGCCTTGTTACCCTGCCAAAACAATTACCCCAGTTTGTCAACTCACCAAAATAAAATCATGTTTCACAATACAGTTTCCTCCTCTGACTTCCACCGCTGAACTATGAAAGGTTCATACCTGTAGAATGCAGAATCGGCTTAATTCAGCCTGTTTGGGCAGCCTTGAACTGAAAATGAAAAATGAAAGTCAAGGTAAATCCAGTCCAACAGACCCCAAAAGACGTTCCTGGATCAAATTTTGCAGGGTGATTGTATGGTGACTGTATGGTTTGCAAGAAAATTTTTTCACTAGGCGGGCTCGAGAACAAACGTATGTATGTTGGGCAGGTGTACGTGGCAGTAGTTCACCCCCCGTTGGGGGGAGAGGGGAGGGGCGTTTGACTCCAAAGTCAATTGCTTGGGGTGTGAATTTGGTGACTGTATGGTTTTGCAAGAAAATTGGCAGCAAGTCGAGAATAGTTGTGGAGAGGGTGTTTTTTCACTAGGCGGGCTCGAGAACAAACGTATGTATGTTGGGCAGGTGTACGTGGCAGTAGTTCACCCCCCGTTGGGGGGAGAGGGGAGGGGCGTTTGACTCCAAAGTCAATTGCTTGGGGTGTGAATTTGGTGACTGTATGGTTTTGCAAGAAAATTGGCAGCAAGTCGAGAATAGTTGTGGAGAGGGTGTTTTTTCACTAGGCGGGCTCGAGAACAAACGTATGTATGTTGGGCAGGTGTACGTGGCAGTAGTTCACCCCCCGTTGGGGGGAGAGGGGAGGGGCGTTTGACTCCAAAGTCAATTGCTTGGGGTGTGAATTTGGTGACTGTATGGTTTTGCAATAATAACGAATAATGTATGGTTTTTATATTGCTACTATTGTGCTTTACCTTCCATATTTTTCTATTGTGATGTATGTGTGTCCGTCCGACCTAAATTATCCTAAACAAATTGTAATGCTGCCTGCCTGCCCCTTTTAAGTTTTCAGTTATTTCAGGCAGCCAGACCCCGTTATATTATTTTATCTCTATCTATTTGAATAATTTATCTGCATGTATGTAAGTTTATGGGGTAAATAAATTGTTGTTTTTGTTGTTACGAACCCTCGACTGTATGTGCCTCGGGTTTGCATAACTGTCTCGAATTCTCCCAGCCCTCCTCGTGTTTACATGAGGCTATATAAAGACGGAAAAAGTGCTCTATTGCTTAAATCGAAAGCAAATTATTACAGGACTATTAAATCTACCTTCCGATTGTGCTATATCATGCGATCCTGCGATGCTGGCATCAGGCAGGTCGTCAAATGGCGGCCAGCTTATCCATCGACGGCCCTCACGAACTTCTCTGCGACTCAAGACATTTTCCTCGGACAGCAAAAAGGGACATTTAGCGCTTTCAGGCGACTGAAATACTAACTAGCCAGCTTCCGTGATCTACAAGAAACACGTCCGCCATTTTGCTTATCAACCTCGTTCCCAGGCAGCGCTCGGAAATATTTGCCTGGAAATTTTTCCGGCCTGGAAAAATGAAATTACCAACTTCCTGATTTTTTATCACAAACTTAAATTGTGGCTTGCTACTGAAATCGATTGGCACAGATCTCAGTTTTTCAAGATTCTCTGACAAAATGATAGAATGCAAGACAGATCTCATCAAGTCACTAAACTGTTTATTGTGTCAATAAATTCTAAGAATGAAATAATACAATGCAATTACAATGCAACACACATCTTATGAGAATTGCCGACTTAATCGGACTTGAGAACCTGCATAACGAAGGCTTATCCCCGACTACCAGTAACGAGTATTATTCTCACGATATCATTCCTACGACTGATTAAACTATTCTGGGAGTACATGTAGTGACTTTCACCACTCAAAACATAAATTGTCGACGTTGGGAGAACATCGGCGTTGATCAAATTCCTTTTCACCTCTTCACACGTTGTTCCTCAGTTCCCACCATGCAATCCGAACGCTCCCTACCGGCTGACTTCGTCCGACGAGTCAAGCTCAGATGAATGAAAAATATTAGCTCGCAATAAAATTCCCTCAATAATATTGTTGCTACAACTGATCAGACTATTCTGGGAATAAAGATAAATTTACACCATAACATTACTGCCATTTTTCCTGCCGTGTATTTCGACCTTCAAATACGACGGGAATTTGCCAGTTAACCAAACTTGATTTGCACAGGTAATCACGCGGTTTCGAGTTCAATTTGGAATCAATTTCAGAAAAGCTGAAAGTGCAAATTAATTCCAAATTGAACGAGAAAAAACCCGTGAAAACACTTGCGCGAAGGATGTTTTGAACTCTCTTCTCAGTGTTTTCATGCGGAATGAGCTGAATTTCCGATGAATTCGAAAGATATATTTAATGCCAAAATTGTCAGAGAATTTTAGTCCTGATCGACAGAAAAAAGCAGTTTGACATCATTCATGATCAAGAAATCACAGCTAAAAACAGACTGGCTTCTCAGACAAAAAGCCAGTTCATAGCACATGTGAGTGACAATTATTCTAATACGTCAATGCAATTCTTCCCACCAGCTGACTTCACCAGAGCAATGCAGATCCGATGAATTCGAAAAGGTAATTTGAATGCCAAAATTGAGCCCGGGCCCCTAAAATTCCATCTCATCATTCCAGACATTTCGATTATTGTTTTCAAAAGACTAAAAACATGCAGACTCACCAGTCAATGTTGAGAGAATTTCAGTCCTGATCAACGGTCTTCCAATAAAATTCCTTCTCACTACTATGTCGACAGTGAATTTCAAGACCAAAAAAATGTTGTGAGGAACTGTCAGCTGGTAAGATAATTCTATTGAACTGCGATGAAGTTTAAAGTTAAAAGTACATGTCAGAGTCTCGTGGCTAGTCATTAATTCAAGTCATTAATTCAAGTTTCCTCAGACAACACGTCAATGCAATTTTTCCCACCAGCTGACTTCACCAGAGCAATGCAGATCCGATGAATTTCGAAAAGGTAATTTGAATGCCAAAATTGAGCCCGGGCCCCTAAAATTCCATCTCATCATTCCAGACATTTCGATTATTGTTTTCAAAAGACTAAAAACATGCAGACTCACCAGTCAATGTTGAGAGAATTTCAGTCCTGATCAACGGTCTTCCAATAAAATTCCTTCTCACTACTATGTCGACAGTGAATTTCAAGACCAAAAAAATGTTGTGAGGAACTGTCAGCTGGTAAGATAATTCTATTGAACTGCGATGAAGTTTAAAGTTAAAAGTACATGTCAGAGTCTCGTGGCTAGTCATTAATTCAAGTCATTAATTCAAGTTTCCTCAGACAACACGTCAATGCAATTTTTCCCACCAGCTGACTTCACCAGAGCAATGCAGATCCGATGAATTTCGAAAAGGTAATTTGAATGCCAAAATTGAGCCCGGGCCCCTAAAATTCCATCTCATCATTCCAGACATTTCGATTATTGTTTTCAAAAGACTAAAAACATGCAGACTCACCAGTCAATGTTGAGAGAATTTCAGTCCTGATCAACGGTCTTCCAATAAAATTCCTTCTCACTACTATGTCGACAGTGAATTTCAAGACCAAAAAAATGTTGTGAGGAACTGTCAGCTGGTAAGATAATTCTATTGAACTGCGATGAAGTTTAAAGTTAAAAGTACATGTCAGAGTCTCGTGGCTAGTCATTAATTCAAGTTTCCTCAGACAACACGTCAATGCAATTTTTCCCACCAGCTGACTTCACCATAGCAATGCAGATCCGATGAATTTCGAAAAGGTAATTTGAATGCCAAAATTGAGCCCGGGCCCCTAAAATTCCATCTCATCATTCCAGACATTTCGATTATTGTTTTCAAAAGACTAAAAACATGAGGACTCACCAGTCAATGTTGAGAGAATTTCAGTCCTGATCAACGGTCTTCCAATAAAATTCCTTCTCACTACTATGTCGACAGTGAATTTCAAGACCAAAAAAATGTTGTGAGGAACTGTCAGCTGGTAAGATAATTCTATTGAACTGCGATGAAGTTTAAAGTTAAAAGTACATGTCAGAGTCTCGTGGCTAGTCATTAATTCAAGTCATCAATTCAAGTTTCCTCAGACAACACGTCAATGCAATTTTTCCCACCAGCTGACTTCACCAGAGCAATGCAGATCCGATGAATTTCGAAAAGGTAATTTGAATGCCAAAATTGAGCCCGGGCCCCTAAAATTCCATCTCATCATTCCAGACATTTCGATTATTGTTTTCAAAAGACTAAAAACATGAGGACTCACCAGTCAATGTTGAGAGAATTTCAGTCCTGATCAACGGTCTTCCAATAAAATTCCTTCTCACTACTATGTCGACAGTGAATTTCAAGACCAAAAAAATGTTGTGAGGAACTGTCAGCTGGTAAGATAATTCTATTGAACTGCGATGAAGTTTAAAGTTAAAAGTACATGTCAGAGTCTCGTGGCTAGTCATTAATTCAAGTCATTAATTCAAGTTTCCTCAGACAACACGTCAATGCAATTTTTCCCACCAGCTGACTTCACCAGAGCAATGCAGATCCGATGAATTTCGAAAAGGTAATTTGAATGCCAAAATTGAGCCCGGGCCCCTAAAATTCCATCTCATCATTCCAGACATTTCGATTATTGTTTTCAAAAGACTAAAAACATGAGGACTCACCAGTCAATGTTGAGAGAATTTCAGTCCTGATCAACGGTCTTCCAATAAAATTCCTTCTCACTACTATGTTGACAGTGAATTTCAAGACCAAAAAAATGTTGTGAGGAACTGTCAGCTGGTAAGATAATTCTATTGAACTGCGATGAAGTTTAAAGTTAAAAGTACATGTCAGAGTCTCGTGGCTAGTCATTAATTCAAGTCATTAATTCAAGTTTCCTCAGACAACACGTCAATGCAATTTTTCCCACCAGCTGACTTCACCAGAGCAATGCAGATCCGATGAATTTCGAAAAGGTAATTTGAATGCCAAAATTGAGCCCGGGCCCCTAAAATTCCATCTCATCATTCCAGACATTTCGATTATTGTTTTCAAAAGACTAAAAACATGAGGACTCACCAGTCAATGTTGAGAGAATTTCAGTCCTGATCAACGGTCTTCCAATAAAATTCCTTCTCACTACTATTTCGACAAAAAAATGTTTTGAGGAACTGTCAGCTGGTAAGATAATTCTATTGAACTGCGATGAAGTTTAAAGTTAAAAGTACATGTCAGAGTCTAGTGGCTAGTCATCTGTGAGGGATTTGTGAATAGATCGCAAGCTGTTATTCAAACGATAAAGTCCCACTTTATTCCTGACAGGTGTCATTTCCACGGGTACGAGACAAGCGACATCTTCGATCCACTGTTCTCCATCTAATTCAAGTTTGAAATAGTTCTTGTAGGCTTTGTACCACAGCAGAGAAGCCTTACCATTTGCTAAGAAAGCATGGACCTGTCCAATCAAAATTTTGGGACTTCTCAGTGTGCTGTCTTCTTCAATCAGTCCTACAAATTGGGCCAGCTTTATGTTGGTAGTAGCTGGTGGCTGCACATGAGAAGTGTCAGTGGCTGTGGTTTCCATCACGCCTGGATTAGAGACAACGTCCTGGGCATATTCTCTTGCTACGCGAACAGCGCATTCTTTCCTTTCGTTGGCTGTTCGTCTATCGTATGTTTTCTCAGCCTGTTTCCTGGAATGACCTAAAGCAGAAGCCAGCGAAGCTTTGAGGGCATCTGAAGCGTCACTATTGAAAAAACAAAACACACCGCAATAAGCGTGGATGTTGCAGCTTGCATTTCTAGGAAATGTTTGTTCCATCATTTGTTTTTGAAGCATCTGTCCTCTTACTGATGGTAGCTAAGTTCACTTTGACAATGTTGTGACGAAATTATCCGTCTATTACATTTGTATGAGCTACGCAGTTTTTCTCGTTCAATTTGAAGTTAATCTGCAGGAGTGAGTTTTTCAAAAGGGTGAGATTGCATGAGCCACTTAGGGTAATGCAAGTTCATTGCAAATTGAAAAAGACAAAGCATACGACTACTTAATAATGATATAAACATGCACGTGAAAACTTTCTCTTTTCTTTCAGCCAATAAGCGATAAACTCTAGTTCTGAAGCTTGTTGTGATGAAAATCTCCTAACCCTAAACAAAAGTGTACACTTTCTTCATGTTGGGCTTTCTACAAATAAAGAAGTCAACTATTCAATACTTACTCTCTGCCATAAGCCCAGGTCACAAATGAACTCCGAATCATGTTGATGGATACCACAGTCCCTGTCAGTTTCTGGAAAAGGTTCTTAATGTGGCTTGAAAAGGAGGAACTGCTAAACATTGCTCCATTTCTGTTCTGCAATGAAGCAAATAGAACCAAAGTTAGGGTGAATGTTGTTGTTTGTACATCTCAAGGAGAATGAGTGTAAGGACAATTCACCCCCAAGTGGGGTTAAGAAATACTGACATTCACCCCTGAATTTTGAAAGATTCATTCCTGTGGAATGAAGAATCGGGTAAATTCACCCGTCTAGACTGCCGAGAATGCTAATTTGAACTAAACCACCCCACAACTGAAAATGAAAATGAAACTCCGAGGCAATGTACCCCAACACAACCCAAAAAACATTCCTGCATCAAATTTGGCAGGGTGATTGGCCTTTATTACAAGTCCCCAACTTTTATTTTGAGGGTGAATGCGTGGTTTTTGGAGGTGACTTCAGGATTCTTGAAGATAAATCCCAGAAACTTGGCCACAGTTGCTCCAATAGCAGGGTTAGGGTTTAGATTTCTAGTAGAATCGGGGGTGAATTTGCCCTTTTAATCACACCTAATGGATTGACAGCAAGTTACTGCATTATAGCTTGAGACTACTTACCAGAAGCAAGATGTCGCCACTTTCTTTGCCAACCAATTGGGGACGGTGATTGTTCACAAAGTCGAGGAGTATTTTGCACAGCTCATGATCTGTCTATGGTCAGAAGAAAATGGTATGGATGAGTTTCCCTTTAAGTGCAACATCTTAGGAAGTATCGTGATATCATTAGAAAAATAATCACGACTATGAAACAACTACTGGTTTATCCCAGAGAGAGAGAGAAAAAGAAACAAAAAACAACTGAATATTCGTACTAAATATCTGCTGCATTGTCTTACCTTCAGAGTAAGCTCCTGGCGGCCAAAGAACTTTGCAGTCTTATAGTTGTGGAAGTAAAGCGTGACCTCTTCTGATCCCTTCACCAAGAGGACATTCTTATCTTTGACCTGCGCAGGATGAAATTGTTGCCAGTTGGTTTGAATCTCTAGCGTGCGAACTTCGACGCCGCGGCCCGGCGGAATGAAAACATACATTGCCAAGATAACCAAGTCGCAGCATTCCGGGCCTTATCTCTTTTGTTGACAGCCATCTCAAAGTAATCTCTCTGCACGCTGCACG
Source organism: Micromussa lordhowensis (assembly GCA_964020085.1). Taxonomy (NCBI): domain Eukaryota; kingdom Metazoa; phylum Cnidaria; class Anthozoa; order Scleractinia; family Lobophylliidae; genus Micromussa; species Micromussa lordhowensis. Next base: position 16,622 of record CAXHUQ010001277.1, read on the forward strand.
CATTCACAATCTGTTCCCTGCAAAATGTTGCATAGTGATATTAGGCTGCAGTTATTCATACATGTAGGTTTCAGACATGGATACACAGAGGGTAGAGAGGACTACTCTATCCTCTTTTAAAATTAAATGACAAAGAAGTGAAACGTTTTTCAACAAAGTCTCAAGAGTTGGTTAATTTTCAATTCACTAAATTCTAATTACCCTCTGATGACAATCAGTAAGGTTTATACTGTTTACAATGTCAAAAATAGCTTTTAGTTAGAAACACGCACTTCCAAGTTTACAAAACATGTTTCGGATAATCAACATCCGTCGTCAGTTGCGAATACAGTTGCAGTGTCAAAAATTACAACGAAAGTGTTAAATTGACATGGCCTCCTTAATTTTCAGTTGAAAGGACGCAGAGGTACTGTCAAGGATGGAAAAGGCATTCTCTCAGCACAAAGTTCTGCATGTTTTTGAGTCATAACTGTGCGAGTTCTTATGTGTGTTTCTACCTAAAAGTTATTTCATGTCTGTTGCCATTTGGCTTGGCCGTACGTTTTCGCAGGACAGGTGACACGTTAAAACTGCATGACAAGCTCTCCTGTCACCCAACACAAAGCAGTAAAATAATATTACTAGCGCTTACCAGTCAAGCCAACGGTTCAGAAGCGTCAGCTCTTCCTTAGTTTGAGGACGTTCGACATCGCCTTGACGCTGTAGAAGTGTTGCCTGTGTTCTTAGCTGCTTAATGACAGGGATGTCCTGGTAAACGGGTGCGCTCTCCCGGTGAAGGAATTTCGCAGGATACAGAAGCGAAGAGCAGTGGTTGGATATGGTGGCAGCTGACAAATTTCGTTGGTCCTGCAAAAGGAGAGAGAGAGAGAGAGAGAGAAAAAAAGCATTACACTGTTTATCAAGATTCAGGAAGTAGCCCTGAACAGTCAGTCGAAAACAATAACTAACAAGCTTTAATGGAAGAGGACGATTATGTTGGCACATCTTTTCTAATCGATAAATTTCAAAATAAATACTCAAAATAGCTTTGTCTAATTGCGATTTCTATTTCATCCATTTATTCATTTACCTACTTATTTACCTACTTATTTATTTATTTATTTATTTATTTGCTAGACGTGCATTTGTTTCATCTCTTTACTGGTATGTAACACTAACATTTGATTTACTCTTTAAACAGTCTTACTCGCTACCCGCCTAGATTAGCCTCAGCTATTTGCGGGTTAGCGTTGTTTTTGTAAAATTTTGTTGATTTAATAATAAACTTGAACTTGAACTTGAAACTTGAAAATAACTATCAAGTACAGCAAAGAAAAAGGCCACAGCAGCAAAGCCAAGGTCCAAGATTTGGATGAAAAATTACAGAGCTGTACCAAAAATTGCGAAAATGACCCGTCGAAAGAAAACCTTGAAGAACTGGAATGTTTACAAGCAACAAGTATTTCTTAAATTTAGAAAAATCAAATAAGAAAAAAAAGCTGTGTACGGAAAATTGTTACAGGTGACGGAACAATTACAGCTAATCCCATGTTGTGCAAATCGAAATTGTAACAATGCAATAAGATTGTTTGGATTATTTCCCTGAGTAACAATAGGTTCCGGGTCTAAGTCGATATCACCTGAAGTAAATAACTTTGCCCTTGAAGCACAATAGCTATGATTTCATTTCTTACACTTCATATTGAACAACATGTACAAGTTCATCATCAAAGACAACTGACACTTGAGCGGCCCTTTTATGTTTCGCAGTTCTTGTTTTGAAAACAAACACAATCAAGAGCAAAATACAACTTTCACCCTTTTGCACGAGTGATTCCAACTGGTTTACATATACACATATTTCTGGTTTTGAGATAAAATTTTTTCTAATGCTGATCACTGTCAGTGGTAAATAAGTTCAGAATTTTCTTCCACGGTAATCTCGATGGTAGAATTGGGCATTCCGCAAAGTTTGGAAAAGTCAATATCAATTGGTTTACCGTCGACATATTGATTTGTTTACATCTGAGCGAGTGACACATATTCTGCCCCCTAACAATTAGTCGTTTCTACGCTCCGCGTATCCACGACTAAAAAAAAATATTTTTGTTCAGTAAACATGCCTTAAACTGTTACAAGCTCAATTTTGTGGTCAAAAAAATGCAGGGCTCGACTCGTACACCGGGAAGTACGGTTTTAACAAGAATAACAATAGTTGTAAATATCACTTTTTAGAAGTGAAATTTTGACCTCACGTACTTGCAGGAAAACAAATTCTGCAGTCAATAAGATGAATTCACGCATCAGATACTGTAATCGATATACCCTGAAACACGACTGTGTCTGGCGTGCAAATTTCAGGCTGAAACGTTCGTTGAACTTTACAATATGAACTGATTCCACAAATTTTTATAACGGAAACTGTGGTAGTTTCCGTTCAGAAAACACAATCTTTCTGAAGACTTTAGTCTCCTTTGAGCAGATGTTTACAAATGGATTTCAAAACTAGAAACATAAATGACACGTCACAACATGGCCGCTCAATTTCGGCCCAGTTCCCACGCAAACGTCAAAAAATTCATTACACGTCACCTTGAGAAAATCCAGATAAGATTCCAACAGAGACTGACGTAGGAAGACGTCGGGTTGCAGTATCACACCAGGGCGAGACCTCAAGAATCCAAGAAAGCCTAAGGGCATGAAAAGGGAAAATCAATTCGTTTGCACATCGTAAAATCGTTAAATTATTGAACAACACTGTGCGAGCGAAATAACTCAGACAATAAACTCACATAATATTCTTTCCTGGGTTTTCTGGTATGTCGATGTTGCCAAAGGTCTTGCTTGTCTTTCCAGCTGGACTGGACGAGTGAAGAAGGTTTTCAGTTCGCGCAGAAATGTCTGCATTTCCAGCGGCAATTGTCCAATGTCCAATGCATATGACTGTTTGCGAAGTTTGAATTCGGTCATGGGTACGACGCAGTTGCTTTCTTCTTCTGTTGATTCTTCTGGTTTTTCTTCTGTTGATTCTTCTGGATTTTCTGGTGATTCTTCTGGTTTTTCTGGTGATTCTTCTGCTGTCGTTTCTTCTGTGCACGTGGTTGCTCCTTCTTCGATCAGATCGTCGCAATCAACGTCTGTTTCTGTCTGCAACATGAAATTGCTCGTGCGTGGCCTCTTAGAAGGCGTTTGGAGCTGAATATCGGATTCATCTGAGCTCGACTCGTCTGAAGAAGTCAGCCGGTAGGAAACGATGGACTGCATGGCGCCGAGGGAAGAGGTGAAAAAGATCGAAGTTCACAGAGTTTTTCGTGGTCATTCGGTCAAAACAGAGATCCATTGACGAAATGGCTGACGGGAATTTTTTCATTCTCGTTCCCATATCCCTTTTTGAGGCCTCTAACCCAGGAGAGCTGGAAACTAGCAAAGGATCCAGCTCTTGTGGAGTGGGAAGAATTCAATTGTCAGCTCTCAGGCAATAATTCTAGCTTTTTTTTTGACCGAAACGTCGCTTTCTGTTATGTAAGGCGGGTATTTTAAGCTTTCGAGTGCAAATATTTTGAAGCCAATATTGTCCACTTTTCATGCATTTCTCACTTTACCAAACAAAGCTTTAAAGCGCGAAAAAGGTACCCTTTTTTCAGGTTGAAGCGATCTCTTTAAAAGCGCGGAAAAGGTACCTTATTCTGCGGTTAAAAATCTTTTTTTTTTCTTAAAAGGTACCTTTTTTAACTTTTCAACTAATCGACTCGCATTAACAAATAAGGTAACAATTTTGCATTTGTTCTATGAGAAATAAATGCAGAAAGTTTATTTTTCTGCTCTTTTCAATTAGCAGAGTTGATCTTTTTGTAAAAAAAGCAGAATTGCCGGAATCATTCTATGACTGACCGCTGCGTATTTTGTTAGTCCACAAGGGAAGTCATAGTGGACTCACAAAAAAAATTCTAATTAACTCTGGTTTCGTTCGATTTTTCTGAAATTTTAACACAATAAAGATGGATTGCTAAGAAACATATTTAGTCTTTGCCGATGTATAGTAGCTATTAACTCTAAAGAGATATATCGCTTCGAAGTCGGTGATTTGAAGTCGTTGGATTCGAACGAAGAGAATACTAAATACGCTAAAAAGGTGTTGAGTGAGGGCTATGGACTCAGTGAAAGGTTCCAGCAATTCTACTTTTCTAGAAAAAGATCAACTCTTCCACTTGAAAAGAGCAGAAAATTTAACTTTCCGCATTAATTTTTAGCGATCTCTTTAAAAGCGCGGAAAAGGTACCTTATTCTGCGGTTAAAAACGTTCCTGGATGAAAAGCGGACAATATTGACGCTAAAATATTTTCATCCGAAAGCTTAAAATGCCCGCTTTTTTTTTCTTACCTTCGTACAGGTGACTAACAAGAAAACGTACAACAGAAGGTCCTAATACTGAAATGTTGAACAGCGATATTTAAACAAGTGCTCAGTTATAAGGTAAAGTTTCGCACTTGTGAAATGATGGTACACGTTCTGTCTGTGTGTCCTGTCCTTTGGATTGTTACTAGAAATCGCTCTGAATTCTTCTAAAGTATATAACTATGCGTTATATGACCGGTTTACAAAATTCAATTGGTAATTGTATCATAGAAAAAACGCGCTTCGAATAGTCATGTTTTGCTTATCATGGAATACGTCTAAGTGTCCTACTTTGAAACACGCGAGTAACTTTCCTTGTGAAATATTTAACTTAAGCACTTCATATTAGGCAGGCGATAACGATGAACAGTTCTAAACAAGTACTGGGAATTTTGTTGTCAAACTTTAAAAAATGAGGAAGATAGAGCATTCTGAAAATGTCTTATGAAAACTTGACGATATTTAGGGCATGCGCAGTACTTTATCAAAGACAGTGACAACTTCTGCGTATATTGAATAGGTAAATATCATGCACAGTTTTTCTGTTTCAAAGCATTTGTCAATTGCTCTACGATTTTCAAAGTTACGACTATCGTAAAATAAGAAGAAATGTATGAAAAAATTCGGTACATGCGCAGTAACGACAAATTCAACGTACGCGCCTCAAATTGTGCACACTGTAAACTTAGACAGAAACAAACAACTTGTGTAAATTTTGTAGTAAAACGTTAAAAACACATGAAAAGGCAGTATTTTGAAATTTTAAGACAATGTATTGGAAAATTACGATGTTTAGAGCATGCGCAGTAACTACCAATTGAACGTACGAACATGAAATTGTGCACACTGTAAACTTAGACACAGGCAAACAACTTGTATAAATTTTGTGGTTAAAAAGTAAAAACACACGAAAATATAATACTTTGAAATTTGAAGAGAATGTATGGGGAAATGTTTATTGAAAAATGCAGCACATGCGCAGTAATGACCAATTGAACGTACGAAAATGACATTATACACACTGTAAACTTCGACACAGACAAACAACTTGTATAAATTTTGTGGCTAAAAGGTAAAAAGACACGGAAATATAATACTTTGAAATTTTAAGACAATCGATGGGAAAGTGTTTGCGCGGGAACTGTTGTGTGCACATTCCACGTTCCGTTCTTATAGGATTTAAAATGCTTACAAGGGGGAACAAACTCTTAATTGTGCAAGGAATAAGTCTTACCCGTCCAAGGAGCGAATTTTCTGATTCAGAAGTGCAGCTTATGCGAAATAAATTGAAATCGAGTTCGGCAATTTCAAGTGTTCGCCGCGCGCGTGAATTTTGTAAAATGAGCATAGTTAACTCGAAGTGTAATATTTCCTCTAAAAAGCAGGTATACAACTATATTCTTCCGTATAAGCAAACCCTACAGAATCTAGTACACTGAAAATCTGAATTCTCTTTTCAAGTATACACTATAACTGTGTACTGAAATGTTGAACAGCCATATTTAAACAAGTGCTCAGTTATAAGGTGAAGTTTCGCACTTGTGAAATGATGGTACACGTTCTGTCTGTGTGTCCTGTCCTTTGGATTGTTACTAGAAATCGCTCTGAATTCTTCTAAAGTATATAACTATGCGTTATATGACCGGTTTACAAAATTCAATTGGTAATTGTATCATAGAAAAAACGCGCTTCGAATAGTCATGTTTTGCTTATCATGGAATACGGCTAAGTGTCCTACTTTGAAACACGCGAGTAACTTTCCTTGTGAAATATTTAACTTAAGCACTTCATATTAGGCAGGCGATAACGATGAACAGTTCTAAACAAGTACTGGGAATTTTGTTGTCAAACTTTAAAAAATGAGGAAACGCGGAAGCGCGGAAACGCGGAAACGCGGAAGCTCATAGACATAAATTCTCACCGGAGTGTACATTTTCGAAATCCGAGTAGATACATATACAGTCATACCTCTATCACACGTACACCGAAAGGACAGAGCGAGGTGTCCCTATTTGAGAGGTTTCTATTTTGCAGGTCATTATTATAATCACATCTCTTAAACGAAAATGGTGATCTATCATTTCAATTTTATTTTCCGAAACAGTGCTTGGTAGAGAACATTCAGGTAAATTTTCAAAAAAACTCATCGCTAAATTTTATTTCTCAGGAATCACCTTAAATGGCGCCGAGTGGATCCCTTAGGCAAAAGTTTTGACTAATTAACTCTGGTTTCGTTCGATTTTTCTGAAATTTTAACACAATAAAGATGGATTGCTAAGAAACATATTTAGTCTTTGCCGATGTATAGTAGCTATTAACTCTAAAGAGATATATCGCTTCGAAGTCGGTGATTTGAAGTCGTTGGATTCGAACGAAGAGAATACTAAATACGCTAAAAAGGTGTTGAGTGAGGGCTATGGACTCAGTGAAAGGTTCCAGCAATTCTACTTTTCTAGAAAAAGATCAACTCTTCCACTTGAAAAGAGCAGAAAATTTAACTTTCCGCATTAATTTTTAGCGATCTCTTTTAAGACAATCGATGGGAAAGTGTTTGCGCGGGAACTGTTGTGTGCACATTCCACGTTCCGTTCTTATAGGATTTAAAATGCTTACAAGGGGGAACAAACTCTTAATTGTGCAAGGAATAAGTCTTACCCGTCCAAGGAGCGAATTTTCTGATTCAGAAGTGCAGCTTATGCGAAATAAATTGAAATCGAGTTCGGCAATTTCAAGTGTACGGCGCGCGCGTGAATTTTGTAAAATGAGCATAGTTAACTCGAAGTGTAATATTTCCTCTAAAAAGCAGGTATACAACTATATTCTTCCGTATAAGCAAACCCTAAAGAATCTAGTACACTGAAAATCTGAATTCTCTTTTCAAGTATACACTATAACTGTGTACTGAAATGTTGAACAGCGATATTTAAACAAGTACTCAGTTATAAGGTGAAGTTTCGCACTTGTGAAATGATGGTACACGTTCTGTCTGTGTGTCCTGTCCTTTGGATTGTTACTAGAAATCGCTCTGAATTCTTCTAAAGTATATAACTATGCGTTATATGACCGGTTTACAAAATTCAATTGGTAATTGTATCATAGAAAAAACGCGCTTCGAATAGTCATGTTTTGCTTATCATGGAATACGGCTAAGTGTCCTACTTTGAAACACGCGAGTAACTTTCCTTGTGAAATATTTAACTTAAGCACTTCATATTAGGCAGGCGATAACGATGAACAGTTCTAAACAAGTACTGGAATTTTGTTGTCAAACTTTAAAAAATGAGGAAACGCGGGAAGCGCGGAAACGCGGAAGCTCATAGACATAAATTCTCACCGGAGTGTACATTTTCGAAATCCGAGTAGATACATATACAGTCATACCTCTATCACACGTACACCGAAAGGACAGAGCGAGGTGTCCCTATTTGAGAGGTTTCTATTTTGCAGGTCATTATTATAATCACATCTCTTAAACGAAAATGGTGATCTATCATTTTAATTTTATTTTCCGAAACAGTGCTTGGTAGAGAACATTCAGGTAAATTTCAAAAAAAATCATCGCTAAATTTTATTTCTCAGGAATCACCTTAAATGGCGCCGAGTGGATCCCTTAGGCAAAAGTTTTGACT
>CAXHUQ010001278.1:0-15846 GCA_964020085.1 Micromussa lordhowensis
AGAAATTACAGGGTATTTTTAGACAGATCAGCCACAGGCAGCCTGGCAACACACACTCTACTCACCCAGCTTGCTTGTGACTGGCTGGCTGGCTTCCAGCCACTAAGCCCACAGGGCATGACTGACAAAGGCTGTCCTGCAAAGAAAATAAGCAGTTTTCCTAAGCAAAATGCCTCTCTCTGTGACTCACCCCACCCCCCAAAGGATAATTGCTGGGCCTTTCCCTTGGTACCAGCTGGTAGCCAGACACCTAAGCTTTCTACCACTACCCTCCATGACGGAGTCCCCCCTCACTTTCGGAGCACCGCAAGGGCCTGACTGCCGGCTATCGCCGGCAGGCAGGCGAAAAAGTTTTGGCCCAAAGTCGACACCGTTCTCAAAAATCCAGACATATATTGGCCTGGAATGCCAGGGACATGCCTCCAGCTTGAACCTGCTACCTCAAAGTGTTCTCCATCACCGGTCTGGGGCTACAGCAGCTGAACTGTAGGGTCTCCCAAAACATTCTGTCCCAATATATGTCTGGATTTATGAAAACCGTGCTCACCTCGGCACAACCACCCTGACAGTTTTCCAAGAAATTACAGGGTATTTTTAGACAGATCAGCCACAGGCAGCCTGGCAACACACACTCTACTCACCCAGCTTGCTTGTGACTGGCTGGCTGGCTTCCAGCCACTAAGCCCACAGGGCATGACTGACAAAGGCTGTCCTGCAAAGAAAATAAGCAGTTTTCCTAAGCAAAATGCCTCTCTCTGTGACTCACCCCACCCCCCAAAGGATAATTGCTGGGCCTTTCCCTTGGTACCAGCTGGTAGCCAGACACCTAAGCTTTCTACCACTACCCTCCATGACGGAGTCCCCCCTCACTTTCGGAGCACCGCAAGGGCCTGACTGCCGGCTATCGCCGGCAGGCAGGCGAAAAAGTTTTGGCCCAAAGTCGACACCGTTCTCAAAAATCCAGACATATATTGGCCTGGAATGCCAGGGACATGCCTCCAGCTTGAACCTGCTACCTCAAAGTGTTCTCCATCACCGGTCTGGGGCTACAGCAGCTGAACTGTAGGGTCTCCCAAAACATTCTGTCCCAATATATGTCTGGATTTATGAAAACCGTGCTCACCTCGGCACAACCACCCTGACAGTTTTCCAAGAAATTACAGGGTATTTTTAGACAGATCAGCCACAGGCAGCCTGGCAACACACACTCTACTCACCCAGCTTGCTTGTGACTGGCTGGCTGGCTTCCAGCCACTAAGCCCACAGGGCATGACTGACAAAGGCTGTCCTGCAAAGAAAATAAGCAGTTTTCCTAAGCAAAATGCCTCTCTCTGTGACTCACCCCACCCCCCAAAGGATAATTGCTGGGCCTTTCCCTTGGTACCAGCTGGTAGCCAGACACCTAAGCTTTCTACCACTACCCTCCATGACGGAGTCCCCCCTCACTTTCGGAGCACCGCAAGGGCCTGACTGCCGGCTATCGCCGGCAGGCAGGCGAAAAAGTTTTGGCCCAAAGTCGACACCGTTCTCAAAAATCCAGACATATATTGGCCTGGAATGCCAGGGACATGCCTCCAGCTTGAACCTGCTACCTCAAAGTGTTCTCCATCACCGGTCTGGGGCTACAGCAGCTGAACTGTAGGGTCTCCCAAAACATTCTGTCCCAATATATGTCTGGATTTATGAAAACCGTGCTCACCTCGGCACAACCACCCTGACAGTTTTCCAAGAAATTACAGGGTATTTTTAGACAGATCAGCCACAGGCAGCCTGGCAACACACACTCTACTCACCCAGCTTGCTTGTGACTGGCTGGCTGGCTTCCAGCCACTAAGCCCACAGGGCATGACTGACAAAGGCTGTCCTGCAAAGAAAATAAGCAGTTTTCCTAAGCAAAATGCCTCTCTCTGTGACTCACCCCACCCCCCAAAGGATAATTGCTGGGCCTTTCCCTTGGTACCAGCTGGTAGCCAGACACCTAAGCTTTCTACCACTACCCTCCATGACGGAGTCCCCCCTCACTTTCGGAGCACCGCAAGGGCCTGACTGCCGGCTATCGCCGGCAGGCAGGCGAAAAAGTTTTGGCCCAAAGTCGACACCGTTCTCAAAAATCCAGACATATATTGGCCTGGAATGCCAGGGACATGCCTCCAGCTTGAACCTGCTACCTCAAAGTGTTCTCCATCACCGGTCTGGGGCTACAGCAGCTGAACTGTAGGGTCTCCCAAAACATTCTGTCCCAATATATGTCTGGATTTATGAAAACCGTGCTCACCTCGGCACAACCACCCTGACAGTTTTCCAAGAAATTACAGGGTATTTTTAGACAGATCAGCCACAGGCAGCCTGGCAACACACACTCTACTCACCCAGCTTGCTTGTGACTGGCTGGCTGGCTTCCAGCCACTAAGCCCACAGGGCATGACTGACAAAGGCTGTCCTGCAAAGAAAATAAGCAGTTTTCCTAAGCAAAATGCCTCTCTCTGTGACTCACCCCACCCCCCAAAGGATAATTGCTGGGCCTTTCCCTTGGTACCAGCTGGTAGCCAGACACCTAAGCTTTCTACCACTACCCTCCATGACGGAGTCCCCCCTCACTTTCGGAGCACCGCAAGGGCCTGACTGCCGGCTATCGCCGGCAGGCAGGCGAAAAAGTTTTGGCCCAAAGTCGACACCGTTCTCAAAAATCCAGACATATATTGGCCTGGAATGCCAGGGACATGCCTCCAGCTTGAACCTGCTACCTCAAAGTGTTCTCCATCACCGGTCTGGGGCTACAGCAGCTGAACTGTAGGGTCTCCCAAAACATTCTGTCCCAATATATGTCTGGATTTATGAAAACCGTGCTCACCTCGGCACAACCACCCTGACAGTTTTCCAAGAAATTACAGGGTATTTTTAGACAGATCAGCCACAGGCAGCCTGGCAACACACACTCTACTCACCCAGCTTGCTTGTGACTGGCTGGCTGGCTTCCAGCCACTAAGCCCACAGGGCATGACTGACAAAGGCTGTCCTGCAAAGAAAATAAGCAGTTTTCCTAAGCAAAATGCCTCTCTCTGTGACTCACCCCACCCCCCAAAGGATAATTGCTGGGCCTTTCCCTTGGTACCAGCTGGTAGCCAGACACCTAAGCTTTCTACCACTACCCTCCATGACGGAGTCCCCCCTCACTTTCGGAGCACCGCAAGGGCCTGACTGCCGGCTATCGCCGGCAGGCAGGCGAAAAAGTTTTGGCCCAAAGTCGACACCGTTCTCAAAAATCCAGACATATATTGGCCTGGAATGCCAGGGACATGCCTCCAGCTTGAACCTGCTACCTCAAAGTGTTCTCCATCACCGGTCTGGGGCTACAGCAGCTGAACTGTAGGGTCTCCCAAAACATTCTGTCCCAATATATGTCTGGATTTATGAAAACCGTGCTCACCTCGGCACAACCACCCTGACAGTTTTCCAAGAAATTACAGGGTATTTTTAGACAGATCAGCCACAGGCAGCCTGGCAACACACACTCTACTCACCCAGCTTGCTTGTGACTGGCTGGCTGGCTTCCAGCCACTAAGCCCACAGGGCATGACTGACAAAGGCTGTCCTGCAAAGAAAATAAGCAGTTTTCCTAAGCAAAATGCCTCTCTCTGTGACTCACCCCACCCCCCAAAGGATAATTGCTGGGCCTTTCCCTTGGTACCAGCTGGTAGCCAGACACCTAAGCTTTCTACCACTACCCTCCATGACGGAGTCCCCCCTCACTTTCGGAGCACCGCAAGGGCCTGACTGCCGGCTATCGCCGGCAGGCAGGCGAAAAAGTTTTGGCCCAAAGTCGACACCGTTCTCAAAAATCCAGACATATATTGGCCTGGAATGCCAGGGACATGCCTCCAGCTTGAACCTGCTACCTCAAAGTGTTCTCCATCACCGGTCTGGGGCTACAGCAGCTGAACTGTAGGGTCTCCCAAAACATTCTGTCCCAATATATGTCTGGATTTATGAAAACCGTGCTCACCTCGGCACAACCACCCTGACAGTTTTCCAAGAAATTACAGGGTATTTTTAGACAGATCAGCCACAGGCAGCCTGGCAACACACACTCTACTCACCCAGCTTGCTTGTGACTGGCTGGCTGGCTTCCAGCCACTAAGCCCACAGGGCATGACTGACAAAGGCTGTCCTGCAAAGAAAATAAGCAGTTTTCCTAAGCAAAATGCCTCTCTCTGTGACTCACCCCACCCCCCAAAGGATAATTGCTGGGCCTTTCCCTTGGTACCAGCTGGTAGCCAGACACCTAAGCTTTCTACCACTACCCTCCATGACGGAGTCCCCCCTCACTTTCGGAGCACCGCAAGGGCCTGACTGCCGGCTATCGCCGGCAGGCAGGCGAAAAAGTTTTGGCCCAAAGTCGACACCGTTCTCAAAAATCCAGACATATATTGGCCTGGAATGCCAGGGACATGCCTCCAGCTTGAACCTGCTACCTCAAAGTGTTCTCCATCACCGGTCTGGGGCTACAGCAGCTGAACTGTAGGGTCTCCCAAAACATTCTGTCCCAATATATGTCTGGATTTATGAAAACCGTGCTCACCTCGGCACAACCACCCTGACAGTTTTCCAAGAAATTACAGGGTATTTTTAGACAGATCAGCCACAGGCAGCCTGGCAACACACACTCTACTCACCCAGCTTGCTTGTGACTGGCTGGCTGGCTTCCAGCCACTAAGCCCACAGGGCATGACTGACAAAGGCTGTCCTGCAAAGAAAATAAGCAGTTTTCCTAAGCAAAATGCCTCTCTCTGTGACTCACCCCACCCCCCAAAGGATAATTGCTGGGCCTTTCCCTTGGTACCAGCTGGTAGCCAGACACCTAAGCTTTCTACCACTACCCTCCATGACGGAGTCCCCCCTCACTTTCGGAGCACCGCAAGGGCCTGACTGCCGGCTATCGCCGGCAGGCAGGCGAAAAAGTTTTGGCCCAAAGTCGACACCGTTCTCAAAAATCCAGACATATATTGGCCTGGAATGCCAGGGACATGCCTCCAGCTTGAACCTGCTACCTCAAAGTGTTCTCCATCACCGGTCTGGGGCTACAGCAGCTGAACTGTAGGGTCTCCCAAAACATTCTGTCCCAATATATGTCTGGATTTATGAAAACCGTGCTCACCTCGGCACAACCACCCTGACAGTTTTCCAAGAAATTACAGGGTATTTTTAGACAGATCAGCCACAGGCAGCCTGGCAACACACACTCTACTCACCCAGCTTGCTTGTGACTGGCTGGCTGGCTTCCAGCCACTAAGCCCACAGGGCATGACTGACAAAGGCTGTCCTGCAAAGAAAATAAGCAGTTTTCCTAAGCAAAATGCCTCTCTCTGTGACTCACCCCACCCCCCAAAGGATAATTGCTGGGCCTTTCCCTTGGTACCAGCTGGTAGCCAGACACCTAAGCTTTCTACCACTACCCTCCATGACGGAGTCCCCCCTCACTTTCGGAGCACCGCAAGGGCCTGACTGCCGGCTATCGCCGGCAGGCAGGCGAAAAAGTTTTGGCCCAAAGTCGACACCGTTCTCAAAAATCCAGACATATATTGGCCTGGAATGCCAGGGACATGCCTCCAGCTTGAACCTGCTACCTCAAAGTGTTCTCCATCACCGGTCTGGGGCTACAGCAGCTGAACTGTAGGGTCTCCCAAAACATTCTGTCCCAATATATGTCTGGATTTATGAAAACCGTGCTCACCTCGGCACAACCACCCTGACAGTTTTCCAAGAAATTACAGGGTATTTTTAGACAGATCAGCCACAGGCAGCCTGGCAACACACACTCTACTCACCCAGCTTGCTTGTGACTGGCTGGCTGGCTTCCAGCCACTAAGCCCACAGGGCATGACTGACAAAGGCTGTCCTGCAAAGAAAATAAGCAGTTTTCCTAAGCAAAATGCCTCTCTCTGTGACTCACCCCACCCCCCAAAGGATAATTGCTGGGCCTTTCCCTTGGTACCAGCTGGTAGCCAGACACCTAAGCTTTCTACCACTACCCTCCATGACGGAGTCCCCCCTCACTTTCGGAGCACCGCAAGGGCCTGACTGCCGGCTATCGCCGGCAGGCAGGCGAAAAAGTTTTGGCCCAAAGTCGACACCGTTCTCAAAAATCCAGACATATATTGGCCTGGAATGCCAGGGACATGCCTCCAGCTTGAACCTGCTACCTCAAAGTGTTCTCCATCACCGGTCTGGGGCTACAGCAGCTGAACTGTAGGGTCTCCCAAAACATTCTGTCCCAATATATGTCTGGATTTATGAAAACCGTGCTCACCTCGGCACAACCACCCTGACAGTTTTCCAAGAAATTACAGGGTATTTTTAGACAGATCAGCCACAGGCAGCCTGGCAACACACACTCTACTCACCCAGCTTGCTTGTGACTGGCTGGCTGGCTTCCAGCCACTAAGCCCACAGGGCATGACTGACAAAGGCTGTCCTGCAAAGAAAATAAGCAGTTTTCCTAAGCAAAATGCCTCTCTCTGTGACTCACCCCACCCCCCAAAGGATAATTGCTGGGCCTTTCCCTTGGTACCAGCTGGTAGCCAGACACCTAAGCTTTCTACCACTACCCTCCATGACGGAGTCCCCCCTCACTTTCGGAGCACCGCAAGGGCCTGACTGCCGGCTATCGCCGGCAGGCAGGCGAAAAAGTTTTGGCCCAAAGTCGACACCGTTCTCAAAAATCCAGACATATATTGGCCTGGAATGCCAGGGACATGCCTCCAGCTTGAACCTGCTACCTCAAAGTGTTCTCCATCACCGGTCTGGGGCTACAGCAGCTGAACTGTAGGGTCTCCCAAAACATTCTGTCCCAATATATGTCTGGATTTATGAAAACCGTGCTCACCTCGGCACAACCACCCTGACAGTTTTCCAAGAAATTACAGGGTATTTTTAGACAGATCAGCCACAGGCAGCCTGGCAACACACACTCTACTCACCCAGCTTGCTTGTGACTGGCTGGCTGGCTTCCAGCCACTAAGCCCACAGGGCATGACTGACAAAGGCTGTCCTGCAAAGAAAATAAGCAGTTTTCCTAAGCAAAATGCCTCTCTCTGTGACTCACCCCACCCCCCAAAGGATAATTGCTGGGCCTTTCCCTTGGTACCAGCTGGTAGCCAGACACCTAAGCTTTCTACCACTACCCTCCATGACGGAGTCCCCCCTCACTTTCGGAGCACCGCAAGGGCCTGACTGCCGGCTATCGCCGGCAGGCAGGCGAAAAAGTTTTGGCCCAAAGTCGACACCGTTCTCAAAAATCCAGACATATATTGGCCTGGAATGCCAGGGACATGCCTCCAGCTTGAACCTGCTACCTCAAAGTGTTCTCCATCACCGGTCTGGGGCTACAGCAGCTGAACTGTAGGGTCTCCCAAAACATTCTGTCCCAATATATGTCTGGATTTATGAAAACCGTGCTCACCTCGGCACAACCACCCTGACAGTTTTCCAAGAAATTACAGGGTATTTTTAGACAGATCAGCCACAGGCAGCCTGGCAACACACACTCTACTCACCCAGCTTGCTTGTGACTGGCTGGCTGGCTTCCAGCCACTAAGCCCACAGGGCATGACTGACAAAGGCTGTCCTGCAAAGAAAATAAGCAGTTTTCCTAAGCAAAATGCCTCTCTCTGTGACTCACCCCACCCCCCAAAGGATAATTGCTGGGCCTTTCCCTTGGTACCAGCTGGTAGCCAGACACCTAAGCTTTCTACCACTACCCTCCATGACGGAGTCCCCCCTCACTTTCGGAGCACCGCAAGGGCCTGACTGCCGGCTATCGCCGGCAGGCAGGCGAAAAAGTTTTGGCCCAAAGTCGACACCGTTCTCAAAAATCCAGACATATATTGGCCTGGAATGCCAGGGACATGCCTCCAGCTTGAACCTGCTACCTCAAAGTGTTCTCCATCACCGGTCTGGGGCTACAGCAGCTGAACTGTAGGGTCTCCCAAAACATTCTGTCCCAATATATGTCTGGATTTATGAAAACCGTGCTCACCTCGGCACAACCACCCTGACAGTTTTCCAAGAAATTACAGGGTATTTTTAGACAGATCAGCCACAGGCAGCCTGGCAACACACACTCTACTCACCCAGCTTGCTTGTGACTGGCTGGCTGGCTTCCAGCCACTAAGCCCACAGGGCATGACTGACAAAGGCTGTCCTGCAAAGAAAATAAGCAGTTTTCCTAAGCAAAATGCCTCTCTCTGTGACTCACCCCACCCCCCAAAGGATAATTGCTGGGCCTTTCCCTTGGTACCAGCTGGTAGCCAGACACCTAAGCTTTCTACCACTACCCTCCATGACGGAGTCCCCCCTCACTTTCGGAGCACCGCAAGGGCCTGACTGCCGGCTATCGCCGGCAGGCAGGCGAAAAAGTTTTGGCCCAAAGTCGACACCGTTCTCAAAAATCCAGACATATATTGGCCTGGAATGCCAGGGACATGCCTCCAGCTTGAACCTGCTACCTCAAAGTGTTCTCCATCACCGGTCTGGGGCTACAGCAGCTGAACTGTAGGGTCTCCCAAAACATTCTGTCCCAATATATGTCTGGATTTATGAAAACCGTGCTCACCTCGGCACAACCACCCTGACAGTTTTCCAAGAAATTACAGGGTATTTTTAGACAGATCAGCCACAGGCAGCCTGGCAACACACACTCTACTCACCCAGCTTGCTTGTGACTGGCTGGCTGGCTTCCAGCCACTAAGCCCACAGGGCATGACTGACAAAGGCTGTCCTGCAAAGAAAATAAGCAGTTTTCCTAAGCAAAATGCCTCTCTCTGTGACTCACCCCACCCCCCAAAGGATAATTGCTGGGCCTTTCCCTTGGTACCAGCTGGTAGCCAGACACCTAAGCTTTCTACCACTACCCTCCATGACGGAGTCCCCCCTCACTTTCGGAGCACCGCAAGGGCCTGACTGCCGGCTATCGCCGGCAGGCAGGCGAAAAAGTTTTGGCCCAAAGTCGACACCGTTCTCAAAAATCCAGACATATATTGGCCTGGAATGCCAGGGACATGCCTCCAGCTTGAACCTGCTACCTCAAAGTGTTCTCCATCACCGGTCTGGGGCTACAGCAGCTGAACTGTAGGGTCTCCCAAAACATTTTGTCCCAATATATGTCTGGATTTATGAAAACCGTGCTCACCTCGGCACAACCACCCTGACAGTTTTCCAAGAAATTACAGGGTATTTTTAGACAGATCAGCCACAGGCAGCCTGGCAACACACACTCTACTCACCCAGCTTGCTTGTGACTGGCTGGCTGGCTTCCAGCCACTAAGCCCACAGGGCATTGACAAAGGCTGTCCTGCAAAGAAAATAAGCAGTTTTCCTAAGCAAAATGCCTCTCTCTGTGACTCACCCCACCCCCCAAAGGATAATTGCTGGGCCTTTCCCTTGGTACCAGCTGGTAGCCAGACACCTAAGCTTTCTACCACTACCCTCCATGACGGAGTCCCCCCTCACTTTCGGAGCACCGCAAGGGCCTGACTGCCGGCTATCGCCGGCAGGCAGGCGAAAAAGTTTTGGCCCAAAGTCGACACCGTTCTCAAAAATCCAGACATATATTGGCCTGGAATGCCAGGGACATGCCTCCAGCTTGAACCTGCTACCTCAAAGTGTTCTCCATCACCGGTCTGGGGCTACAGCAGCTGAACTGTAGGGTCTCCCAAAACATTCTGTCCCAATATATGTCTGGATTTATGAAAACCGTGCTCACCTCGGCACAACCACCCTGACAGTTTTCCAAGAAATTACAGGGTATTTTTAGACAGATCAGCCACAGGCAGCCTGGCAACACACACTCTACTCACCCAGCTTGCTTGTGACTGGCTGGCTGGCTTCCAGCCACTAAGCCCACAGGGCATGACTGACAAAGGCTGTCCTGCAAAGAAAATAAGCAGTTTTCCTAAGCAAAATGCCTCTCTCTGTGACTCACCCCACCCCCCAAAGGATAATTGCTGGGCCTTTCCCTTGGTACCAGCTGGTAGCCAGACACCTAAGCTTTCTACCACTACCCTCCATGACGGAGTCCCCCCTCACTTTCGGAGCACCGCAAGGGCCTGACTGCCGGCTATCGCCGGCAGGCAGGCGAAAAAGTTTTGGCCCAAAGTCGACACCGTTCTCAAAAATCCAGACATATATTGGCCTGGAATGCCAGGGACATGCCTCCAGCTTGAACCTGCTACCTCAAAGTGTTCTCCATCACCGGTCTGGGGCTACAGCAGCTGAACTGTAGGGTCTCCCAAAACATTCTGTCCCAATATATGTCTGGATTTATGAAAACCGTGCTCACCTCGGCACAACCACCCTGACAGTTTTCCAAGAAATTACAGGGTATTTTTAGACAGATCAGCCACAGGCAGCCTGGCAACACACACTCTACTCACCCAGCTTGCTTGTGACTGGCTGGCTGGCTTCCAGCCACTAAGCCCACAGGGCATGACTGACAAAGGCTGTCCTGCAAAGAAAATAAGCAGTTTTCCTAAGCAAAATGCCTCTCTCTGTGACTCACCCCACCCCCCAAAGGATAATTGCTGGGCCTTTCCCTTGGTACCAGCTGGTAGCCAGACACCTAAGCTTTCTACCACTACCCTCCATGACGGAGTCCCCCCTCACTTTCGGAGCACCGCAAGGGCCTGACTGCCGGCTATCGCCGGCAGGCAGGCGAAAAAGTTTTGGCCCAAAGTCGACACCGTTCTCAAAAATCCAGACATATATTGGCCTGGAATGCCAGGGACATGCCTCCAGCTTGAACCTGCTACCTCAAAGTGTTCTCCATCACCGGTCTGGGGCTACAGCAGCTGAACTGTAGGGTCTCCCAAAACATTCTGTCCCAATATATGTCTGGATTTATGAAAACCGTGCTCACCTCGGCACAACCACCCTGACAGTTTTCCAAGAAATTACAGGGTATTTTTAGACAGATCAGCCACAGGCAGCCTGGCAACACACACTCTACTCACCCAGCTTGCTTGTGACTGGCTGGCTGGCTTCCAGCCACTAAGCCCACAGGGCATGACTGACAAAGGCTGTCCTGCAAAGAAAATAAGCAGTTTTCCTAAGCAAAATGCCTCTCTCTGTGACTCACCCCACCCCCCAAAGGATAATTGCTGGGCCTTTCCCTTGGTACCAGCTGGTAGCCAGACACCTAAGCTTTCTACCACTACCCTCCATGACGGAGTCCCCCCTCACTTTCGGAGCACCGCAAGGGCCTGACTGCCGGCTATCGCCGGCAGGCAGGCGAAAAAGTTTTGGCCCAAAGTCGACACCGTTCTCAAAAATCCAGACATATATTGGCCTGGAATGCCAGGGACATGCCTCCAGCTTGAACCTGCTACCTCAAAGTGTTCTCCATCACCGGTCTGGGGCTACAGCAGCTGAACTGTAGGGTCTCCCAAAACATTCTGTCCCAATATATGTCTGGATTTATGAAAACCGTGCTCACCTCGGCACAACCACCCTGACAGTTTTCCAAGAAATTACAGGGTATTTTTAGACAGATCAGCCACAGGCAGCCTGGCAACACACACTCTACTCACCCAGCTTGCTTGTGACTGGCTGGCTGGCTTCCAGCCACTAAGCCCACAGGGCATGACTGACAAAGGCTGTCCTGCAAAGAAAATAAGCAGTTTTCCTAAGCAAAATGCCTCTCTCTGTGACTCACCCCACCCCCCAAAGGATAATTGCTGGGCCTTTCCCTTGGTACCAGCTGGTAGCCAGACACCTAAGCTTTCTACCACTACCCTCCATGACGGAGTCCCCCCTCACTTTCGGAGCACCGCAAGGGCCTGACTGCCGGCTATCGCCGGCAGGCAGGCGAAAAAGTTTTGGCCCAAAGTCGACACCGTTCTCAAAAATCCAGACATATATTGGCCTGGAATGCCAGGGACATGCCTCCAGCTTGAACCTGCTACCTCAAAGTGTTCTCCATCACCGGTCTGGGGCTACAGCAGCTGAACTGTAGGGTCTCCCAAAACATTCTGTCCCAATATATGTCTGGATTTATGAAAACCGTGCTCACCTCGGCACAACCACCCTGACAGTTTTCCAAGAAATTACAGGGTATTTTTAGACAGATCAGCCACAGGCAGCCTGGCAACACACACTCTACTCACCCAGCTTGCTTGTGACTGGCTGGCTGGCTTCCAGCCACTAAGCCCACAGGGCATGACTGACAAAGGCTGTCCTGCAAAGAAAATAAGCAGTTTTCCTAAGCAAAATGCCTCTCTCTGTGACTCACCCCACCCCCCAAAGGATAATTGCTGGGCCTTTCCCTTGGTACCAGCTGGTAGCCAGACACCTAAGCTTTCTACCACTACCCTCCATGACGGAGTCCCCCCTCACTTTCGGAGCACCGCAAGGGCCTGACTGCCGGCTATCGCCGGCAGGCAGGCGAAAAAGTTTTGGCCCAAAGTCGACACCGTTCTCAAAAATCCAGACATATATTGGCCTGGAATGCCAGGGACATGCCTCCAGCTTGAACCTGCTACCTCAAAGTGTTCTCCATCACCGGTCTGGGGCTACAGCAGCTGAACTGTAGGGTCTCCCAAAACATTCTGTCCCAATATATGTCTGGATTTATGAAAACCGTGCTCACCTCGGCACAACCACCCTGACAGTTTTCCAAGAAATTACAGGGTATTTTTAGACAGATCAGCCACAGGCAGCCTGGCAACACACACTCTACTCACCCAGCTTGCTTGTGACTGGCTGGCTGGCTTCCAGCCACTAAGCCCACAGGGCATGACTGACAAAGGCTGTCCTGCAAAGAAAATAAGCAGTTTTCCTAAGCAAAATGCCTCTCTCTGTGACTCACCCCACCCCCCAAAGGATAATTGCTGGGCCTTTCCCTTGGTACCAGCTGGTAGCCAGACACCTAAGCTTTCTACCACTACCCTCCATGACGGAGTCCCCCCTCACTTTCGGAGCACCGCAAGGGCCTGACTGCCGGCTATCGCCGGCAGGCAGGCGAAAAAGTTTTGGCCCAAAGTCGACACCGTTCTCAAAAATCCAGACATATATTGGCCTGGAATGCCAGGGACATGCCTCCAGCTTGAACCTGCTACCTCAAAGTGTTCTCCATCACCGGTCTGGGGCTACAGCAGCTGAACTGTAGGGTCTCCCAAAACATTCTGTCCCAATATATGTCTGGATTTATGAAAACCGTGCTCACCTCGGCACAACCACCCTGACAGTTTTCCAAGAAATTACAGGGTATTTTTAGACAGATCAGCCACAGGCAGCCTGGCAACACACACTCTACTCACCCAGCTTGCTTGTGACTGGCTGGCTGGCTTCCAGCCACTAAGCCCACAGGGCATGACTGACAAAGGCTGTCCTGCAAAGAAAATAAGCAGTTTTCCTAAGCAAAATGCCTCTCTCTGTGACTCACCCCACCCCCCAAAGGATAATTGCTGGGCCTTTCCCTTGGTACCAGCTGGTAGCCAGACACCTAAGCTTTCTACCACTACCCTCCATGACGGAGTCCCCCCTCACTTTCGGAGCACCGCAAGGGCCTGACTGCCGGCTATCGCCGGCAGGCAGGCGAAAAAGTTTTGGCCCAAAGTCGACACCGTTCTCAAAAATCCAGACATATATTGGCCTGGAATGCCAGGGACATGCCTCCAGCTTGAACCTGCTACCTCAAAGTGTTCTCCATCACCGGTCTGGGGCTACAGCAGCTGAACTGTAGGGTCTCCCAAAACATTCTGTCCCAATATATGTCTGGATTTATGAAAACCGTGCTCACCTCGGCACAACCACCCTGACAGTTTTCCAAGAAATTACAGGGTATTTTTAGACAGATCAGCCACAGGCAGCCTGGCAACACACACTCTACTCACCCAGCTTGCTTGTGACTGGCTGGCTGGCTTCCAGCCACTAAGCCCACAGGGCATGACTGACAAAGGCTGTCCTGCAAAGAAAATAAGCAGTTTTCCTAAGCAAAATGCCTCTCTCTGTGACTCACCCCACCCCCCAAAGGATAATTGCTGGGCCTTTCCCTTGGTACCAGCTGGTAGCCAGACACCTAAGCTTTCTACCACTACCCTCCATGACGGAGTCCCCCCTCACTTTCGGAGCACCGCAAGGGCCTGACTGCCGGCTATCGCCGGCAGGCAGGCGAAAAAGTTTTGGCCCAAAGTCGACACCGTTCTCAAAAATCCAGACATATATTGGCCTGGAATGCCAGGGACATGCCTCCAGCTTGAACCTGCTACCTCAAAGTGTTCTCCATCACCGGTCTGGGGCTACAGCAGCTGAACTGTAGGGTCTCCCAAAACATTCTGTCCCAATATATGTCTGGATTTATGAAAACCGTGCTCACCTCGGCACAACCACCCTGACAGTTTTCCAAGAAATTACAGGGTATTTTTAGACAGATCAGCCACAGGCAGCCTGGCAACACACACTCTACTCACCCAGCTTGCTTGTGACTGGCTGGCTGGCTTCCAGCCACTAAGCCCACAGGGCATGACTGACAAAGGCTGTCCTGCAAAGAAAATAAGCAGTTTTCCTAAGCAAAATGCCTCTCTCTGTGACTCACCCCACCCCCCAAAGGATAATTGCTGGGCCTTTCCCTTGGTACCAGCTGGTAGCCAGACACCTAAGCTTTCTACCACTACCCTCCATGACGGAGTCCCCCCTCACTTTCGGAGCACCGCAAGGGCCTGACTGCCGGCTATCGCCGGCAGGCAGGCGAAAAAGTTTTGGCCCAAAGTCGACACCGTTCTCAAAAATCCAGACATATATTGGCCTGGAATGCCAGGGACATGCCTCCAGCTTGAACCTGCTACCTCAAAGTGTTCTCCATCACCGGTCTGGGGCTACAGCAGCTGAACTGTAGGGTCTCCCAAAACATTCTGTCCCAATATATGTCTGGATTTATGAAAACCGTGCTCACCTCGGCACAACCACCCTGACAGTTTTCCAAGAAATTACAGGGTATTTTTAGACAGATCAGCCACAGGCAGCCTGGCAACACACACTCTACTCACCCAGCTTGCTTGTGACTGGCTGGCTGGCTTCCAGCCACTAAGCCCACAGGGCATGACTGACAAAGGCTGTCCTGCAAAGAAAATAAGCAGTTTTCCTAAGCAAAATGCCTCTCTCTGTGACTCACCCCACCCCCCAAAGGATAATTGCTGGGCCTTTCCCTTGGTACCAGCTGGTAGCCAGACACCTAAGCTTTCTACCACTACCCTCCATGACGGAGTCCCCCCTCACTTTCGGAGCACCGCAAGGGCCTGACTGCCGGCTATCGCCGGCAGGCAGGCGAAAAAGTTTTGGCCCAAAGTCGACACCGTTCTCAAAAATCCAGACATATATTGGCCTGGAATGCCAGGGACATGCCTCCAGCTTGAACCTGCTACCTCAAAGTGTTCTCCATCACCGGTCTGGGGCTACAGCAGCTGAACTGTAGGGTCTCCCAAAACATTCTGTCCCAATATATGTCTGGATTTATGAAAACCGTGCTCACCTCGGCACAACCACCCTGACAGTTTTCCAAGAAATTACAGGGTATTTTTAGACAGATCAGCCACAGGCAGCCTGGCAACACACACTCTACTCACCCAGCTTGCTTGTGACTGGCTGGCTGGCTTCCAGCCACTAAGCCCACAGGGCATGACTGACAAAGGCTGTCCTGCAAAGAAAATAAGCAGTTTTCCTAAGCAAAATGCCTCTCTCTGTGACTCACCCCACCCCCCAAAGGATAATTGCTGGGCCTTTCCCTTGGTACCAGCTGGTAGCCAGACACCTAAGCTTTCTACCACTACCCTCCATGACGGAGTCCCCCCTCACTTT
>CAXHUQ010001279.1:0-7500 GCA_964020085.1 Micromussa lordhowensis
CCAAACCATATTTGTTTGTTGATTGATTGATTGATTGATTGATTGATTGATTGATTTATTTATTTATTTATTTATTCACTCATTCATTTATTTTAAACTATTTGATATGCTGTTTATAGCGATTTGCAAACAGTGCAACGAGTTTTTGAGCAAGAAGGCCTTGATGAACCAGATGCGGAAGTCTGCTGCAGCCCCGCCCACGCCTGAGCCTGTCACCGAGGCTCCGTTGGAGGTTGGGTCTCGCGAACTTGAAGGGGTAAGTAGAAAATGACAAGACAACTTATGATAGAGTACTCCCCAGTGACCCTTCCTCGGCTAGCTTCCTATGAAGATGTTAAAAGATTATCTGAAATCTTCGCTATATTTTTGCCTTGTTAATCGCTAGTTGTACGATTTGGAGGGTGGAACTACCATAATAAGGTGATGGGGTTTATAGGGATAAATGTCTTGGTATGGTTCTTTTTAAGATATATAGTAGAATATGACAGGGTCGCCTTTTAGGGTTATTGAGCCGGAAAATAAACAAAGATTTATTTGTAGCTTCCCACGCAGACGCTCTATTGGATCGTAACTCATTCCTACCCAACACATAACGTGACAAAAGGTTGAACGGATGATCACGATGTCAGGAGCCTACAGAGTGTGGGAGCCTAAACTTTTAGGGGTTCTTTTGACTCCACGCCGATTAATATCCACAGAACATATATTTGGAAAAAAACCGATAGTTATTATATGGCTAGCTGTGTAAGGGGGCAAGGTGAACCAAATCCGGCACTGTGATTGGCCTCCTAAGCTAACAAGAAGGAGCTGTCTTAACTGCTCTGGACTATCTGTCATGCCCAGCAAGACTTCGTCTTGGTCCATAAACACGCAAAAAGAAAAAGAAAAAGAAAGAGGGCAATATCTAGCCATCTTGACCGAGCAAGCTTGGTCATTAGAGGTATTTCATCTAAACCTCTCTTTAAGAAGGCACTTTATAAATATTATTTTATTCAGTATTAAATTTAGTTTATTGCAGTCATGGTGTGTGTGTTGTGTGCTCGTGACGGTGTGTTTGTGTTTTTGTTTAAAAAAAAATGGTAATGTAGAGTATTTTAAAGGGCCTTAACTAGTCTTACTCTAGTACTCTATTGTGCCAAAAATAAAGAACGGAGAGAAAAATACTAAACAAAACAATGACCCATATGTATATCTTGTAATTTGTAGGAGTACATGGAAACAGGCCCTTCAAGTACGCAAACAACTGACAGTGACGTTTCATCCAACGGCCTTGAAACTAAACTGAGAAGTCTTGAAATATCGACCAGTCGGCGGGATGATGAGACGTTTCTTAGTCCAGAGAGTGGTAGTCTTGTCTCGAGTACAAGCGACGAGGCGCCAGCCGCAAAGCCAACCACGTCTCACTCAATACACTCCAAAAAACTGAATGAGTATTTAGTCTCGACGAACATCGCGCCAGTAACTCAACCTTGGATGGAATGGGATAAAGTTAGTGACAGCACCAAGCGAAGATACACTAAACAAACTGTAGAGATCGTTTCTTCAGTCCTTCATACTCTCAGTCCTAATGACCCAGGTTCTCTTTGGCAAGCAATAGTGTCGTCCCCAGCCATGAACAAAGCCCTTGAATTGGATGATTTCTCAAAAACGGCTAGGGATTATCTCCAGGCCCTAACCGAGGCGTACAACCAAGCTCACGGTTGGGACACGAGAAGGCAGATCTTGTCTATCATGTCCGGTGTTGCCAGCTTCAAGGCTGTGTCAGGCTTCATACCTGGTCTGACAAGATATCGCTTTACTTTGGCCAACATGCATCGCCTACAGTATGGCCGCGGCGCTCCAGTACCGCACCAGCCCTCGCCAAGGATAAGGGTTGATCAACAACAGCTCGACCATTTCCTATCATTCATAACGAGCCCCCATTTGGTGCAAGATCTACCCTTCGGACAGAAAACCCTGAAGCTCTCGTCTGGCAAGCTCATAGAGATACCAAATGTCATCCGAACAATGATACCGCAGAGAATAGCGCGCCAGTATAGCCATTACTGTAAGGAGACAAACTTCAAATCATTTAGTGAGAGAACCATGCTTCGTGTACTGGCAGAATGTAAAGCGTCTGTCCGGAAGTCTCTTCAGGGGCTCGACTATTTCGCTGTAGATGGTGCGCGTGCATTCGAAGATCTCGACAATCTAGTTCGCCAACTGGGTGATCTTGGTCAGGGAAGGGATTGGCAAGTACAGCACATCGAGCTGCTAAAAGCCGCCAAATCATACATTAAAGGAGATTTCAAGGTAACCCTCTTTGTAAATGTAACGTTGGCTTTGCAAAGAGAGGTTAATTCCAATATGTTGAATACGATGAGGTGTTTGTCCCCAATTCGAAAATGGAAAAAAAAATATTGCAACTGGTTTACTACCTCTATATATACCTCAAGATATATACATGTATAGACATATTGGCATCATTTCTTGTTGTTTTATACAGTTAGCATGATAAAATAGAAACAATAGATTTGAAGAAAATTAATTAAATGTCTTTGAAATCCAGCTTCCTATTTATGTGTACTATAATTTTGTGGGTCACAAGCCACTCACTAGACACTCACGGCAGCTCTCCATTATCCTGATAGGTTCATGTGAGCAACTCATCTCCGGTAGCAAGTCACTGCAGTGTCTTTGCCCTCAGCGACACTACCGATCCTGACCTACAACAGCAGTGCGACCACAGCCATGACGAGATCTGTGAGCAGTGCGAAAGCCTACATTCGACTCTGCAAAGCATCATAGAGGCAGTTAAAGGGGCGTCATTTGCAACGGAGGATGACAGAGACGAAGCTGAGTACCTTGCAAACTCCTCAACCCTTTCTATCAAGTCATGGATATGTCACTTGCTGAGATCTGCCCATCAAGATCAAGCTCGCTTGGATATCATTGACACTCTCGATCCTGAGGCAGTTTTAATCGTCAATGACTGGGCGATGAAATTTTTGCCTCAAAAATACAGGGAGTCTCAAACGGACTGGTTTGGAAAGCGTGGCCTATCATGGCACATTTCTGTTGTGTACCGACGGATAGAGGGAGAACTTCAGTGGCAAGGCTTCATCCATGTACTTCAGTCCTGCAGCCAGGGAAGTTCCGCCGTGGCAGCAATCATGCACCACGTACTTGCAACCCTGAAGCGCGAACATCCTGAGGTAAACAAAGCCTACTTCCGTCAAGACAATGCGGGCTGCTACCACTCCTCTCGCACAATACTATCGTGCCGACAGATCTCAGCCAGCACTGGAGTACAAGTGGTCCGCGTTGACTTTAGCGACCCTCAAGGTGGGAAAGGGGCTGCAGATCGTTTGGCTGCAACCTGTAAAGGACACATTAGGGCTTTTATCAATGAAGGCCA
Source organism: Micromussa lordhowensis (assembly GCA_964020085.1). NCBI lineage: Eukaryota > Metazoa > Cnidaria > Anthozoa > Scleractinia > Lobophylliidae > Micromussa > Micromussa lordhowensis. Next base: position 3,398 of record CAXHUQ010001279.1, read on the forward strand.
CGATGTTTGTACCGCTACGGAGCTGAGGAACGCGTTGCTATCGCACGGGGGATTGGAAGGAGTGCGTGTGGTTTCGCTTAACGCCATCACCGAAACACCAGATGATTCCCCAAGTATCACAGGAATCACTAAGCTTAATAATTTTTGGTTTAGCTCCACCGATTCAATAACCTGTTGGCGCGCGTATTGCATTGGCCGTGGAAAAACAATTAAACCGGAAAAGCCATCATCTGGTAAGTATGCACATTGTTTTTTTGAACTTGCCCAACACATAGGCACAGATAGACTTGGTCGCACACTCAGCTCAGCTATGGTAACGGTGCGTCCCATACTTGATAAGCAGAGTATGCAGGACGCATCAGCTAGTTTCCAAGTGTGCCAAGAAAACTTACTAGCAAAGTAAAAATACATTCGGTAATAAACATTAAACTAAACCAACTAAGATTATATAACTACTATAAAAAATCTAAAAAATGTATAACAATGTCAAAAAATGTGTACAAATTTTTCTTAACAGCGTAAGTGATAGTGAATCACTTGTGGAGGGATTGCTGATTGCCCATGCACTTTCCCCTTATGAGCGTTCGTGTTAGTGTAATGAGCTGATGCCGTTACACTGATATCACTTTAAATAGCTTTGTGAAGGAACAAATGGCCAAGCGGTCTTTGGCAATTAAGTCAGACATCACTCTTTCTTTATTTTTTATGTCTAAGGTCCTGGATATGACTTACTGGAAGCTTTGTTCTCTGAAGGAGACTTCAGGTCATTTTCCAAAACGAGTACGAAAACTGCAACCGCAACGTCAGTGCCAGTATCAACAAGCGCGACCGAAGAACCGTCTACCGATGTTTGCGCCAGTGATAGTGGCCAGGCTGCAGGCTTATATTCCTGCCCTCAAGACGGCTGCGTTCGTGTCTTTCAGAGGTTGTCTGCCTTAGAGAGGCACTTGTCTCTGGAGAAATGTACACAGTCTCTGGAGAGACATTCCGTTATGGACTTAGCTAAAATTGGCTACAAGTCCCGCTTGGAGCAAGGCGTAGGCGCGTTACCAACACTCGAAGCCACGACAGGTCACCAGGAAGCCCATGTTGTTTTGAAAGAGGGTTGGGCTCTCAGGGCAGCCAAAAAGACCTATCGATTCAGTGACAAGCAGAAATCATATCTTAAGGCAAAATTCCAAATAGGTCAAACTACAGGCCGAAAGCTTGACGCCGAAATGGTTGCGCGGGAAATGCGCAGAGCCCGTGGCCCTGATGGTAAGCGTCTATTTCAAGCATCTGAATTTTTAGCTGCCTCGCAAGTTGCTTCCTTTTTCTCTCGCCAAAATGCTGCAGTGCGCCAACACGATCCTGATAACATGGATATTCAGGCATCTGAAGAGGAGATTAATTTTAGTCGGGCAAAGGAAGCTGTAGAAACAATCCAGCTCCAGCATCCTTTGGTGTACGACCAGTACGATCTTTGCGCCATGGCGATGAAAGGGACTCTAAAGAACCTGAAGCTGCCTATGCTACAGCGCGTGTGCGAAGACTTGGAACTTGATATACCTCTCCCACCCATACGCAAAAAGGCTCCCTACTTGGCGCTTCTGGAGGAAATTACAAACAAATGCACGTGCCGGAAGTAACTCTGAAGAACTCTCAGTGCTTCTTCCTTGTTCAGCAACCATTTTTTGATGGGGGAGGGACCATTATATTTTTGTAGAGAGGGAATGGGGGGAGCAGGAGGAAAGATCCTTTAGAGGAAACATATAAGCTCTGACGAAGGGCTTATCGGCTTTTCCGGCTGCAACGATTTGATTAATTAAATAGCGATTAATATGAACTTAGAATTTCCGGCACTGTCCTCGACGCAGTAAAACCAGTTAATGGATTACTGGCAAGGAGCCCACACATTTGAAAACAAAGATTTCCCGAACTGCGAATTTTCTGTAAAATATATAGTGTTTTGAAGATAATGCAGTCGTCCTCCCCCACACCCACACCTCTTCCCTCCCCCTCCCCTATTACAAAATTGGCTTTGGCATTGCGTGACATTTTTCGAATTCTCAAATGTAACCTGTCACGATGATATGTATATTGGAAATATTGTCCGTAAATGATTCAGGACTTGGTCCCTGATATTGTGGTGTAGCAGCAGCGTGGATGCACAGTATCTGGGTATGTCTTTTGTTATTTTATGAAACGGTAATAAGCATATAAAATGAACGAACACGCAAGAATACTATGAATTTGTTTGCGGTCGAACAAGTTTGCCATATATTTTCCATGCGCGATTATTTATAGAGGGGGTTTTTGTTGGAAAGTTTTATATATACTATGACACTACTATTTTGAGCACCCGCTTGAATTTAGCTACAAGATAACTGACATAGTAAATTGTCTTGCCTTCCACAAACCGACCAACGCGACGAACCGTGTAATAAAGATATAAAGCGACACTAGTAAATAGTTCCCACAAGTTTATGTTCACAAGTCACCTTAAGGTAGTTCAAAACTCTTTTAAAAACTGCTTTACCCTTTCACGATATAAAGTCTATTCCGTTATTGTGTTTAAAAAATGCGAAATATTACTTAAGCAACTAGGCAAGGAATAAGTAAATCTGCGTTTGAACGGTTTGGCGCTTATGTCGCCAATGAATTTACATAATTTGAAGCAGTCTTTGGTAGACTCTGGAGGAATTCCGAGCTTGAATATGACTTTCAGAAGATCCCACTGGTGATCACAGAGGATCATTTTAAAGGTCAAAGCTACAAATCGGAAAGCTTAAGATTAGATTAAGATTTGTGTATTTTTTATCGAGCCGATTTAAGTTCTTAAGTATATCGAGTGTCATTTGAGCTGAGTATGCTACATAGATTTTCGAATTTCTCAGAGGGAAGCTTTGCGAGTTCGAGGATTAAACTTGGCATAATAAATGTTCAATAATGACACTTTTAGGCTGTAAAGTAAAATAATCGAAAAGTGAGGTACCAGATATATTTCTATATTGTTAAACATGACCGACATTTTGCTGCCACTTTTAACACGCTTCAGAGGTGTTTATAAAATGGTTCGCAAAACCCCCATATCAACATATCTGAGATAGGTTTCAAGCGAAAACTAAATTAGAGGGGTTGTTTTAGATTTGTGTAAAGTTTAAAGTCGATTGAATTTATTTTAAGACTTTACCAGCGCTTCGTTGTCGCACCTATTTTCGGGCATTTTATTGAACGAACAACCGCACTTTGACCGCGTTTTCAAATTTTCCCAAATTTCTCAAAAATTAAAATTCGCTGGAACCTTTTAATATGATTTTTAAAAATAGGTCACCTAAGGGTATCTTTGGGCAAAATATGAGCGATTTGCCAAATGGGCCGTTGACCGGTGTTTCTCGATCCTAACAGTCAGTCATTCTTAAGTCATCTGAGAAGCGGTTTTTCACAGTGCCCGCAAAACACTCGTTAGCAAGATGAAGAAAGCCAAATCTCGAGAGGTCGTCAATTGCAAAAGTCACTGGTCACAGAAATATCCAGTCTCTAGATGACTACGATGAAGCAGACGAAGACCATCTCAGAAAGAAATAGCACAGCAAAACCCCTGCCAGTGGCCAGTAGTACATCGCGTCCTTCTACTTCAAGTGCAGTAATTCCACAAATGATGAGCTCACAAGCGCAGAATCTTATGAATTCCTTCACTAACTCCACTGTCACATTCAACCTCAACAGCAAGATCTCGCCTGCCATTAAAAAAAAACCTCGCAAACAAAGATTGCGTTTCATCGAAAGACTGATGCAGACAATTCCTTGAACGTCTTAGTTGTACTTTGAACTTTACACTGACATAACTGTTGTTTTGATCGAAATCGGTTGTTAAATGGTTTGAATAAATTATTTTTGCACCTGATTAACGCGCGTTGCTTCTTCATAATTATGATAGCATCTCGCATTTTTTTCATGTATATTATTAATATATAAGTAATCACATGGTTTTTCTCGTGCAATTTGGAATAAATAAGCATTTGTAAATTTTTCAGACCCCAAATTTCACCCGGCCTACGAGCTTGTGCAATTTTGTTAGTGTTTGAAAAATTTACTCGTGTTTATTTATTTCAAATTGCACT
>CAXHUQ010001279.1:12500-17500 GCA_964020085.1 Micromussa lordhowensis
AGAACTACCGCGCGAGGTATTCGCGCGAGTCACGAGCGTATAACTTCATCAACAATGGCGGATAATGTGGATGCTGCATTTAGTCTAGTTTGCGAAGTCTTTGGGTTTAGAACTTTAAAAGATTACCAGCGAAACGCTCTGAAATTTGTTATTGAGAAAAATCAAGATGTTTTGTTAATCTTGCAACCTGATTTGATAAATCTGTTGTTTTTCAAGCCTTACGATCGGTTTATTCATGTTTAGAACCAAGCCGTGAATAAAAATATTGTAATCGTCGTTTCTCCCTTCGTTAGCCAGGTGAAGGACCAGGTCGGCCTGTTATTGTCTCGGGGCATAAGTGCCACATCGCTAAACAACGAAACGTCAGAAGCGGTTAAAAAAGAGTTGAAAGTAGACAGTATGCAATCGTTTATGGATCACCGGAGTCGTTTTTAGGGGATACACGATGGCGAAAATTGCTCACAAGTGACACAAAAATTCTGTCGTCGCTGTTGATGAAGCACACGTTATTTGCCAATGGCAAGTAAGTTCTGTTTTTTTTTTTGTCGTTAATCGCTACTAAAGATTGTGAAGAATTATGAAAATCAATCATAAAATGTAATGACTAGTGTAGAGGATGGGAGGTGTTAATGTCTTGTTTTAGTACTGAGCTCTACCTCACTGTCACGTGACTGAGATTCCATGAGATATGCGCTGCGCATGTACCGATCACTTGATGCGTTTGATTCATGGTCGCTGCTCACCTTCCGTAAGTCTCCGTTTCTTTGATGTCTTTTGAAGTTAAATTTGTTTTTTCTTCTAGCACTCAGTGTATTGTGTTTCTTTTCTGTGGTAGTGTTACCATCTTATCGCAATACTCCTTAATTTTTAAATGGGCGACGAAGGAACGTTGACACACGTGCTCGTAGACCACGGGAAAGCTGAAAATTAGCTCGAAGAGCTACCACCTACAAAGTCGGATAAATCTACACAGAGGCCGTCGAGGACTAAAGCTCCTAATCCGGAGATTAAGCGGAGAGAACCAGCCAAGAGAATTCACATGGACGAGAACCAGTCGCTTGACGCGCTCAAGTCGTTTGCTGAATCCATTTCGGCGAACTTCGCGTTCTTACTTAGAGGTTGACTAACAGCTTTCAGAATCTTGGAGAGAATTTAAACGTGATGAATGATAACATTATGTCCCTCGTTCACTGGCCTGAGGGCAAGCCTTCTGAAGATAAATCAGAACAGCCTGACGTCAGAAGTTGACGAAGCCTCTGAGAAGCATTTGAACGATGGGCAAAACGCTGACGAGTCAGCTACAGGCCAAGCAGAGCCTCCAAGTAAAAGGAAAAAAAGCTGACGAGTCAGCTGCGGAGAGAGGAAATTCTATTTCTACTCCGAAAAAGTTTCTTTCTAGCCTTGCAGAAGGCAAATACACAGGAAGCTACAGGCCCGAAGATAAGATAGCAGCAGCCAACTGGGAATTGGTTTAGAGACGCCGGGAGTCATTGAAGCCTCAAATTTCTAAAGATTATGCTCATTTGTGTGATCAAAAAGTCAAGTTTATTGACTGTCTGTTTGGAGACGACGTTACCAAACAAATCAAAGAAATCACAGATGACAATAAAGGTACCCATAATCTGTTGGATAAAAACAAATCTTGGCAGATGCCTGCAGAAGATTGCTATGGATCAAGCAGAATGTATTGTTCTAATTCCGAATTGGCCAACACAACCTTAATATTTCAAAGTCATGGAAATGTTGCTCAGTCTACCAGTAGTTCTTCCAAGTCGACCACAGTTACTTCAGCTTCCACACGATTCTCACCGTCGGCATCCACTGTTTCTAAGGCTTCAACTACTGGCGTACAAATTATCAGGAAATCCATTGAGAGCAAAAACGTTTTCAGCTTAGTTTGAGGGAAATCTCTTAGGTTTTGTATGCGCACGCGCTCATGTGCGCGCGCGAATGACGCGAAAATCGTGCGCAGTAGGGATGCGCAATGCAATACTAAGGAAATGGAATATCTGGCGTTTGAGTGAATACGAATTAGCCGGAAATGAAATATTTCTGCGGCACTGAAGCACTTGGGGACTGGAACTAGTCCAGTCGAAGTGCATTATGGGTTGCTAAGGAGGGCTATATAATACATATGTAGCACGTGAGATAGTCATTTTAGGCCGACACCTCGTTTGATCTTCGATAATTTTTAAGTTTATTTTTTTCCACTCACCTTTTCTTGATCATGGGGGAAGCCGATGTCGTTAGAATCGTCGAGTCGTCAATTGCTAAGAAAAACGAGAATCTGCTAGCTTCTATGAAGTCGATGCTGGAAAGTTCCTTGACAGCTCTAAAGCGTTCTCACGCGGACACCGCCGATTCTCATCTCAAAGAGATTAAAAAACTCAAGTTTGACGAGCCGCATCGATTTAAGAAGAAAGGAAACGAGGACCAATGTAGGTTCAATCTTAAAGTTGGCGACGCTATTGAAGAAGCCAAGGAAGCCTGTTCATCCCAACAGCTCGACAAAGTCCACGCTTCCCTTGAGAAAGGTGAGAAGCTTTTGTCAGAGAGGCAGAAGCACATTCTTTTGGCGGACAAGTCCAATTTTGGTTGGTCTTGAATACGGGAGTATAAACGCGATGACCTCGTCGAGGATTCTGATGACGAGAAAAAGACTATTCAAGCGGAAGCCAGAGCACCAACCCAAGCCAAACAAAACTCGGCTCGCAACAAGACAAGGTTTGTCAGCAACAGAAGGGAGCCTTCCGTTCCATCACCAGTTGAGACCTCTACTTCCCGTCAATTTTACACTAATAGTGCAAGACCCATTCCAACAATTCAGACCAGGACACAGACCAAACCGGGATCCTGTTTTGCCTGTAACAAGCCAGGACATTGGAGGGCACAGTATCTCCTCAATTCTTCCAATTAAGTTTCAGCCTGCTCAATGACTAGCCGCCGATCAAGACGTCTAAGGACAGGTTGAAGGTGTTTTCAATTCCATTTTTGCTTCTAACGATCTAAGTGACAATTGCCATGATGAAATTTCACATTCAAATGATTTAGATGCCGTAGTAGAATTAAAGTCATTGTTAAATTATGAGTTTACCTCAGGTAAACCGAATACTCCTTCCGTGCGTGGTCGACTCGCTTTTTGTTATGACGAATGGGTAAAATTAGGCGCTTCAGGTTTTATTTTAAGCGTGGTACGTGATGGTTATAAAATTCCATTTGAAGCTCTACCGCCTCCCAAAGTTAGTTCCAACAATACTTCTGCGTTGAAAGACACTTGTTTTGTTCCAGAGGCCATTTCTGATTTGTTAAGAACTAAGCGTGTTGAGATTTTGGATCATCAGCCCGACATAGTTAACCCACTTTCTGTTTCGGTACAGCCATCAGGCAAGAAGAGATTGATCCTTGATCTTAGGCATGTCAATTTGTATGTCTTTAACGGAAGTTTAGATGCGAAGACATTTCTGTAGGCATTTGCTAAAACCCTTCCTATGTGGAAGTCATCATATTTTTGGTTGTTATTATGTGAAGATGGCAGGCACTGGAATGCCTTTGTGCGCGATTGGGTGACACTTCCTAAGTTTACGAATCTCTTTATTAAAGGTAAAGCCAAGAATCACGTTTTCAGTTCAAAGGATTTGTCCTTTAGTGTAGTGGCTCTGCGTCTGAATTTTAAGCAACCACGGAGGCAGCTTTTCTTTGGTTTTTGCATAGCTGACGGCGGCAGTTGCTCACAATGAAACAATTTTTAGGGTCTTTGGAATCCACTATTAAATACGTCTTTTGCTACTTATGTCTTTTAACGCTTCGTTTTTAAGCGAGTTCTAGGTGTTTGATCATTCTAGTGTTTGGAAGCCTTTTCTTTATTTAAAGGCTTGTTATCTGCCGGCTGTTTTCGCCGGTTCATTGCGTTCACGTGCTAGATAAGCTACGTGTAATTTGTAATGTTCACAACACATCACAAGTTGGGTGAGAAGTAAATAAAACGAATCGCAAAAACTGTTATTGCTTGTTTTTCTTGTTGTCTCTGATTATTCTCCCCTTCCTTTTCAGACATTTTTAAGGAAGGCATGCATTTGGAAGGGAACAGCAGATTTCGTGGATCCATGTCTGCAGGGCTTGGCCTTGAGGCTTCAGAAGTCTGTCTTGTCAGCGAGGGCGCCAGCTACTACTAACTCTTATAATCGAGCGTTCAAGAGATGGAAAGACTTTGCCGTGAGCAATTTGAAGGGCAATTATCTCCCTGCTAATCCTATTCATGAAGCAGTTTATTTACAGCACGTGTTAGAATCTACCAAGTCCTGTAGTTCTGTTGATAGTGTTTTTTTTATGCCATTAAGTGGGCTCACGAGATAGCCGGTATGGCCTCTCCTACAGATAACCAGTTAGTTTTTAGAGTTCGGGAAGCCGCAATGACAATTTTAGGCGCTGGGAGACCCAATAGGAAGGAGCCCATTTCCACTGATGTCTTAAAAGACATTGTGGAAAGCGCGGACCTGTCAAACATTCTGCCCCTATATGTGTTATCTTTTGCGTTTTTTTTTTAGGTCCAAGGAGGTTCTGAATATCAGAATGAATCACATTCATTTCCAAGAAGGGTGCATGATTATTAAAGTAGATAAAAGTAAGACCGACCGGCTTCGACAAGGCGATCAGGTTGTAATTGCTTAATCAGGGGGTAGCGCCTGTCCGGTTTTCTTATCGAAAACCTATCTTAGGAAATTAGATATCGACCCCCACTCCAATGAATTTATTTTCCGACATTGGTTAAAACTAAGTCCTCCTACAAGTTGACTCAAAAGAATAAGCCTATTTCCTATACAACATTTAGGGATCAATTGGCCAAAAGCCTACAGAATGTAGTTCCGGATACCTCTGCTTATGGGACTCCCTCCTTTCGTTCAGGCGGAGCCTCTAGGGCTGCTAACAGCGGGGTTAATGATAGGCTTTTCCAGAGGCATGGCAGATGGAAGAGTGCTGCAGCTAAGAATGGTTACATCAAG
>CAXHUQ010001279.1:20000-33000 GCA_964020085.1 Micromussa lordhowensis
AATGGTAAGCAGTCTAAATCTTGATTAACTTCTGGAATGTTTAGCTCGACAGAGCGATACGAAAATGCTATTGTTCCTCACTGAGAACGTGCGAAGCTTTTCGGGGCCTCCTCGCGAGGATGAGCCCTCGAGTCAGCGGCTTTATTGAAGACGCGAGGCCGGATAGAATAGAATTATGAGCCAAAATCGCGGAAACCGGAAAGAAAGCTTGTTAGATTTCGTGATCTAATATCTCGAAAGTTAGCTCGGCGACCTACCCTGATTTTTTGTATGCAAAAAAAGTCGTTATTTCGCATTCGTAAAAAAAATGTAAAAAAAATTATCTAGTGGAAATTTTTTTTAAATCAAGTTCTACTAGATAAATTTTTTTCTTATCACGTATTAGACTGGAGAATTTGATGAGGTTTTCGAAAATTGAAAAAAATTCTAGGTCACCTAATTGATTTTTAGGTTTGTAATGAATTAAAATTGTACCTTGTGATTGATATTTATAGTTGGAACCTTGGTCTTACATTCCCGATTGCTTCTGCTATAACCCCCAAAATGTTTTCCGCTTAAAAAATCTTTGTGGTTTTGTGAGTAAATGGTGAAAGAATTATTGTTTTTCCTTGAAAACTCGATATTTTATGCGCCGTCAAAGTCACGGAAAATATCCGAAAAAATTCACACGACCGAGCTTGTGATCATGAGGAGCCTGGGTCTATTCCTGGGTTGATGTCATAGATTCATTTACGTAGCATTAACTCTTTATAAACATGCATGCAAAACAGTTTGTGGCGTCAACCCAGGAATAGACCCATGCTCCTTACAAGCTCGGTCGTGCGAATTCTTTCGGTGATTTTCTGTGACTTTGACGGCACATAAAAAATCGAGTTTTCAAGCAAAAACAATGATTTTTTCACCATTTTACTCACAAAAACACAAAGATTTTTTTAAGCGAAAAACAATTTTGGGGTTATAGGCACTTTAATTGTTTTCTACGTCTGATTACTTGAGATTTATCACCAACGATTAAGACCTCATACGGGGTAATGTCAATCATTGCAATCACTACAAGGTTTTTTTGAAAAACTGAGTTTCAAAGGGTCTTTTAACAGCATCTTACCGTTACCATAGCAACCGTTGAGACATTGCAACCACCCTTAAAAAATTGTTCGATAATAGTTTTATTCAGAGGACAAAACATTGCCCTTCTAATAGTGTTGCCGCCGCAGAACTGTATCTTTCTGTCTTTAATCGAAATTTGACACTACGTGGACATTATATGAGGTACTAAGTAGGAAAACTTTGTAACCCGGATTTAAGCACATGGTTTTTGGTCATTTTGGCTTTGTAAAACAACTGGCTGGACTTTTGGAATAAATTATGGTCGAAAAATTACAAATGTTGTTGAGTTCAAGTATCGGCAACAAATAGGGACAACAGTGTAATATTTCTTCACTGCACACGTATTGTTAACCGCGGAAAACCCTTTCGAGCCTCCTTAAATTGTTCAAAGTTCACATAAAATGGTAAAAAGACTTAAGCAAACAGTAAATAAAAAAAGAAAACATTTTGGAACATTTTTTCAAGTTGGGCTGTAATAATTCATCAAAACTGTGGTAAGCCACCTTAATTTCAGTTCTGGCTCACCGAGAATTTTTCATGGCTATGAAAAAGATTTTTATGAGCCATGAAAGAATTTTCATGAAAAATTTATGGGTTTCAGTGAGGCCATGAAAATTCATGGCCCCTGAAAAAAGATTCACGGGTCTTTTACGAGTATTTCATGGGATGTTTATGAAAATGCATTTGGTAATGCAGAGAAGTTTTTGCGGTTTTTCGGTGTTTGTCGGAGTGTTTCCACTGCAATGGTTATTTGACGGTTTGGTTGTCTACTTGTTATGAGTTCTCCCTCTAGAACTTTCTGGGTAGCTTTCTGGGTAGCAGGTTCAAGGCAAATGCCTCAATGTTTTGACGAGTAAGTTTCTCGCAGCAGCTTCTGCAACAGTATTTTAAAAGTTTGTCGCTTTCCGTTACTACCGTGTCATATACAGCTTAAAAATAATCCTCTTTAACCCTAGAGATTTCCCAGCGTCACTAAAATAGTGATTTTTTCTTATTATCGTTGCACCACACAACCGGCACTTATTTTCAAAAATACCGCACGGCACTCCATTGTTTGTTTGTTTACCACTTTTCCCTGAAACTTACCGCGAGAATTTCTCGAAAATCGGGACCCTTAAAAAGCAGCCTATCACGGTTAACTGGGGTATTATCACGGCATCTCTTTTCCCAATAGACAATAAAAAATTAATGTTTTAGTATCGAACTTTTCCAGATCTCACTTTTCAGCGTCAAACAGAGTGAGATCTGGGTACGAGATTAGTCGGCAGTAGATCGTTTTCACTGTCACGCAATAAAAAAAATTAATTGAAAATAGTTCATTGGATGAAATCAAGGAAGTGCGGATCTTATTTATTTAATAAAGAACACAGTTTTAGGTCTGTGCGTTTTCCCAAACTGCAGGTATTCGTTGTAATGTTTTGCAGGAATTTACAGAGTCCAGTATAGAAACGCCATGTTGGTGCACCTCTGTGGTGCACCAACATGTGAGTAATGGTCAACTCTGTGAGTAATGGTCAGTTTATATCAACGCCTTGTCAGCATCTTATCTGTTTGCCTAATTAACGTGAAGTTAAGCGCGGGTCGAGAGCCCAAACAGAGAACAGCAAATGAGTAATTAGTCTCCTCCGCAGCCGTTTTTTTAAGATGTCACGCAACGCTCCCCCCAAAGAAACGGCTGCTCACAACCGAACAACATTCCTTTCATGAAATAAGCCAATCGCAGTCTCGGTTTCATTTTCAAGAACCAGTTCGCGCCAGATTCGTCCGTTGAAACTTGCCCAATCAGAGAACGCTTTTTATCTTTGTATCCCGTCATCGGAGACGCCACAAATGAACATGCGGTTTCCGGCCTTTGTTTAGGGACGCCGAAAAATACCAGCGACGCTTGAATGAGCTTTGTTTGTTGCTGTACCTTCCAACCCGAAGAAGAAAGATATCTATTTTCCCTTGCCAATAAAGTAGCCTCGCTCGATTTAATTTGTTGACAGCAAGTTTTGAATGCTGCTCTTTTCTCCTGCTTTTAATCTGTAGGAAGCTTTCAGCCCTTGATTGACGCTTACAATTAGACATTTTCAGAAAATATAAATTCTCTCATTAGCTGAACATAGCGATGAGCACATGAAGCGCTTGTACTTGAGCATTCATCCACATTTGTTTTTTCGTCCGGCATGATCGTAGCCCTCGATCACAGCCCGTTTTTTGTTGCGTGCGTGCGGCGTGAAACAGAAGCATTGACATTGTCCGCACCGTAGGCCCTTTCGCGCGAAAGCGTACGTCATTCTCACTTTACTGTTATGTGATTGGTCTTTTCAACAGACCGCGACCAAACCACAGACACAATGGAAAGGAGAGATAATCTAATCGGCGCGTGTCGCGTGTCGCGGGTAAATTGTCGCGGGTCGCGGGTAAATTGTCGCGGGTCCGGAAAATTGTCGCGGGTCCGAAAAATTCTAAAAGATATACATTTCGTATTTTCAGTAGCTTGAAAATAAGCGGATATTAAATTTAAAATTGTAGTTTATGTCTGCCCTTTTCCGCTCAGTGGGTTTTTGAGTGGGGCGCTTAAATGCGAAAATTGATTTGAAGTCCTCTGAAATGACTGGAAATGAATCTAAAACTAACAAACGTAATAATAATTTTGATAATAATTTTAATTGCTCCTTGTTTCTGAACGAAACCACCACGAATATCTGAGACATGAAAAAAGAAAATGTTTCTTTTTTCTTGTGCTTATGCTTGTGCTTATGTCGCTTGTGTTATGCTTATCGCACAAGTGTGAACCAGGCTTTAGTATCGTTTTTCTTGTCTTCCCCATTTTGCCAGACCAGCTTAAAGAAAAACCGGGCTACGGGAAAAACTGTCCGCCTTGTGCGCATTGCGAAACACGAGGGGTTTTCGAGATTCGAACGTAAATTTCTGATTGGCTCGGTTATCTAAGAACCCACTTGAAGGCGTTTGTGGGCGGAGTTTGTTTGCGATTCAAGATATTTTTCTTAGGGCTGTTTTCTCGAATAAAAAACTTGTCTGCAATTGTTTATTTCGAAATATTTTTGCACGACCACTTCACATTTGTTTAATCCTATTTCGAAAATGTTCTGTAATTTTTCACTGCAATTGAATATGGCAAAACGCAGACACGTGTTTAGCGCTTCTGATCCTCAAACTCAGGAAAAAAAGTCAATTGGTGATTAAAAAAAATTCGTTTTGACCTGTAGCTTTCAAAAGGTGATTAGGGCTCTGGCAATTAGTGGTCGTCAAAAATTCGGCAATTCATTTCATTTCAAAATTCTTGGCACAGTTTGATAGCCAGCCCTATACGCTTTACTTTGATCAGTATAAGATCTCTTGGACGCGAGACACCCTGAAGGCATACGGTAACCTTTTGAGAGGAAAATTCGGAAGTTTAATATCTATACTGTGAATTGCCCTGGTTAATACCGTTGCTAGATAGACAATTGCTATGTTTTAGGACCTGAACAACCGATGAAACTCGATGATCGAAAAATCAAGCGATGATCAATCGATAATCAAACTTAAGTGGTCGCGAATTTCATCAATAGCCATCGCTTGGCACTAAATTCATGTCTCCGTATCTTCAGGTATCGCGGGAGTGTACGCTGCATCGTATATTATTTTTAAACCTCAGTAGCAAAGTTTGAGATGATCAACGTAAGACTGACCAACACCATGAAATATAGGCAACTGTATAAAGTTTTAAAAGACGAGGAAACAGAGTTCTAAAAATTGAACGCTTCGACACTAGAACGTATCCTTCACTCGCATCTGTCGCAGAGTGACAGACTGGCGTTTGTCCAGTAAAAGGTACAAGGCAGGCACCGCTTGCCCCCACTTTTTATGAGATTCAAATTGTCATTCGCGATTTAGTCTCAGATATTCGTGGTGGTTTCGTTTTTATCATATGACGAATAGATATCAGAGACAAGGAGCAATTAAAATTATTATCAAAATTATTATTACGTTTGTTAGTTTTAGATTCATTTCCAGTCATTTCAGAGGACTTCAAATCAATTTTCGCATTTAAGCGCCCCACTCAAAAACCCACCGAGCGGAAAAGGGCAGACCTAAACTACAATTTTAAATTTAATATCCGCTTATTTTCAAGCTACTGAAAATACGAAATATATATCTTTTAGAATTTTTCGGACCCGCGACAATTTTCCGGACCCGCGACAATTTACCCGCGACACGCGACACGCGCCGATTAGATTACCTCTGGAAAGGAATGTTGTTCGGTTGTGAGCAGCCGTTTCTTTGGGGGGAGCGTTGCGTGACATCCCAAAAAAACGGCTGCGGAGGAGACTAATGAGTAATGGTCACGTACCGTGGAAGTCATGAAGGCTAGTCAATTCCATATATTTTAGGCCCTGTTTACAAACAGGTAGGGTAACCCTACTGCCAGGGTAACCCTAGCAAGAGGGTTAAAAGATATCCCGGGTTTACAAGCAAAATTTTCAGGTAGGGTAACCCTACTGCCCGAGACAACTTTACGCTTGTTACGCTTCGGTAACCTTGCAAGTAAAGCACGAACAGATAACAAAACTGGAAAATAATTTATTTCTAAAGCAAAATTATGACGAACAGTGAAAGAACTTGATGTTTTCTGGGTCATAATTCGCTGATTTTGTCGGTATTGTGATCATATTTTGCTTTTGGGAGCCAAAATAGAGATAGCCCGGGTAGGCGGGTTAACCCTACCTGGAGTGTTTACAAGGGAAAAAGTTAACCCGCTTGCTAGGGTAACCCTAGCACGCAGATAGGGTAACCCTCCTACCCGGGTAACCCTGGCCGCCTTGTAAACACGACGAAGAAAATAAGAACAAATGTGTGCGTGCTAGGGTAACCCGCTTGCTAGGGTAACCCTCTCTCCTTGTAAACAGGGCCTTACACTTTGCTTGTTGATGTCACTTAAAGCTAGCCAACGTCGAGACACTGCCCCCGGACTGGTAGATAAATTTAATGTTCTTTATTGCGTGAGATTCGCTTTGCTCTAGCGGTGTCCACAACGCCGTCGTTTGCTCGTGTTGTAATTTTCTTAAAGTACTGTAATGGTCACGAACTGTGGAAGTCGTGAAGGCTAGTCAATTCCATATATTTTACACTATGGCTGTTGATGTCACTTAAAGCTAGCCAACGTCGAGACACTGCCCCCAGACTGGTAGACAAATTTAATGTTCTTTTTGCTGCCAGTGAAATTGCGTGAGATTCGCTTTGCTCTAGCGGTGTCCACAACGCTGTCGTTTGCTCGTGTTGTAATTTTCTTAAAGTACTGTAAATTCTGGCAAAATCTACAGCATTTTGAGGGGTAGGCTTCAATATTCGAAGAGATTTTAGTCGACAAAGACGACATGTAAAGGAACTGCAAGAAGATCAAAACATGCCGTGAAGTGGTCATACACTATGAAGGTAGATCGTGGACAAAATGTTCGACTCGTCGTTTTGTTATGGCGTTTCGTCGTTTCGTCGTACCGTGATGGCGTTTTGTCATGTCGTATCGTCGCTTCGTCGTTTCGACATGTCGTTTCGTCGTTTCGGCACACCGATACTCCTAGGTCCTTTCGGCGAATTGCCAGTTCGATTCGTCGGCTCGTCTCGTTTGTCATTTCGTCGTTTTGTCATGCCTTTTCGTCGTTTCGTTGTGGCATTCGTCGTTTCGTTATGTCGTTTCGTCGTTTCGTCATGTCGTTTCGTCGTTTCGACTCGTCCACTCAGAGAGGCTATAATTCGACGTACATTACATGAAGGGTTATCTATTTCCGCGGTTTTTCGTGCTCTACATGTGAGGCTTGTGTAAGATGGAGGAGTTGCGTGGCATTTTGGAAAACGCAATAAGTAAAATAGAAGACATCTCATGTCCACCAGATGATAAACACAACAGTCAGCATTCCAGCTCGAGCTCGATTGAAAGAGCCGAAGCGAATTGGAGGTGAGCTGATACTATTTACTTTAAGTTCGAAAAACGTGCTTCAAGTTGCATTGAGCTATCTGGCACACTAGAGACTTCCTGCCGCCTCCCGCGGCAAAAAATTCCCCCAAAGCCATATAATAAATCCTTTTCATAAGAAGCAAGCTTGTGTGGTCAAGATGGCTTGATACTGGCAATATCCAGACATCTTGACCTCACACTTTGTCAATAACATTATATAATAAGCCATACCTTTAGCTCATATGACCACAGGCTTACATTAGCATGTCTCTATATGTGGTCATAACATTGCGATGTTGAAACATCTTCTACATTTTTAAGCTCCGTAAAGTCTGCTTAGATGGGTGTATTTTCATTTTTTTGGGCAATTTCATAGCATGAGGGCATTTTCATGAGTTAATGTTACACATACAACTTAACACAGAAGAAGTTAGTATTGCAGACTGGACTTGTTCTATCTACCATGTTCAAAGCTGAATTAGGGGTCTGTGTCAGTATGACACAATACTAACTTCTTCTGTGTTAAGTTGTATGTGTAACATTAGCTCATGAAAATGCTCTCATGCTATAAAATTGGCCAAAAAAATGAAAATACACCTATATAAGCAGACTTTAGGGAGCTTAAAAATGTAGAAGATATTTCAACATTTAAATCGCAATGTTATGACCACATATAGAGACATGCTAATGTAAGCCTGTGGTCATAAGAGCTAAAGGTATGGCTTATTATATAATGTTATTGACAAAGTGTGAGGTCAAGATGTCTGGATATCTGCCAATATCAAGCCATCTTGACCAAACAAGCTTGCTTCTTATGAAAAGGATTTATTATTGAAGTCTCTTGTGTGCCAGATAGCTCAATGCAACTTGAAGCACGTTTTTCGAACTTAATGAAGTAAATAGTATCAGCTCACCTCCAATTCGCTTCGGCTCTTGCAATGGAGCTCGAGCTGGAATGCTGACTGTTGTGTTTATCATCTGGTGGACATGAGATGTCTTCTATTTTACTTATTGCGTTTTCCAAAATGCCACGCAACTCCTCCATCTTGCACAAGCCTCACACGTAGAGCACGAAGAACCGCGGAAATAGATAACCCCTCATGTAATGTACGTCGAATTATAGCCTCTCTGAGTGGACGAGTCGAAACAACGAAACGACATGACGAAACGACGAAACGACATAACGAAACGACGAATGCCACAACGAAACGACGAAAAGGCATGACAAAACGACGAAACGACAAACGAGACGAGCCGACGAATCGAACTGGCAATTCGCTGAAAGGACCTAAGAGTATCGGTGTGCCGAAACGACGAAACGACATGTCGAAACGACGAAACGACATGTCGAAACGACGATACGACATGACAAAACGCCATAACGGTACGACGAAACGACGAAACGACGAAACGCCATAACAAAACGACGAGTCGAACATTTTGTTCAAGATCTACCTTCATAATACACACGCGAGTAACTCGACACCGAAGATTTTGACATTTGACATCCTTGAAGTGCTGTCTTTTTAAAAGTGGGCGGAATGAGGTTTTTAAAACAATGCTTACAGGCTCTCCCTCACGCGCCTTCTCTAATTTCTTTTTACCCGGCCAGATTCCGCTCGTCCCGCGCCCGCTTTTTCGATCGTCCTTACTGACCGAGAGCCTGGAACAGGCTAATAAGATAGGTATATATATTTCGACAAATGGAATCGTACATTTGTGTCCCTTGCACGGAATTGCGAATTCGGTAACACCGACAAGAAAATTCAAACTAGGCTGGTTTCTAAACGAAGCACACTATTGAGTCGTAAAATTGTAAACAGATATCAATTTACTCCCTCTTATGCCTGGTGGGGATAAAAACTTAGGTGGCTCTTTAGTTTCGATTTTAGAAAATGATGACGTTTCGTAAAAACGATCTATATTGAATGTAATAATAAATAATAAAATAATAAGTAATGTACTGTACAAAACAAAAATAATTATATTGGAAACCATAATCTGATCTGCTCAGTAGCTTCGTGCTGGTTGGAGTTGAAGAACTGAAACTAAACGACCTACCTTTTGGAAAATATCGCCACAATACCCAGCTTAGGATGCAGAGCGATGTACGTGCCTGTTTCAAGCTTGAGTGGTTGTCTCAGTTTGTCAGACGGAGTGGCTGATAATTTGGTTAAGTAATCAATGCCAGCTTGTTTAATTGCCCCGGATCGACGACATTGAAATGCCTCGCAATTGCCTCACAATAGATAACTGCCCCTGTAGCTATTTACTTAGCATATCTGTCATTCTTGTAGCAACTTAATGAATTTTCTTTCAAACAAAGTCATTTTGTGGGCAAAGAACTAAAAATACTAAATTAATGCCATCTGAGTAACCTTAAGGTAATTCCCTTGAAATTGTTCTACTATCAAACTTTTTTTGAAACTTGGCATAGTTAACATTGATGACATGACCATTAAAAAAATGCAATAAAAGAATGGGGTCACCGTGCTTGTTTACGCGTCAGCAGGCTCTTAAAATGGGGTATTTTTACTGGTTGCACGTTAAAAATTCGAATCATCTTCATACAGAATTAAGTCTTGATTACTTGAAAGACACAAAATTTTCTCTTGAAAGTAAAACTTCTTTTATTCACATACTCCAGTTGCACTTTTTCGGACAGTTCCGTGCTTAGCTTAAAGTCCTCGCCTTGGCCAAAATACACCCAGTATGGAACTATTTTGCATAAAAAAATCATGTTCTTCTATCAAACTTTTCTTTCTTCTTCAAGTATGACTACCCCCCCACTTTTCTTCAGTCTTCAAGTATGACCACCCCCCCCCCTAACCTGGCCAGAAGATTGGCCCGTCATCCATGTACCTGGGTGCCAAATCAACGCAGAACCAATAAACAACACCAATACAGTCAATATCAAGATTATTTGGCACTGGAAACTCGACGTCTAGCTAAGCGAAGGTGTCAGTAAAAGACACCCTCCCTCCCCCCCCCCCCACAGCAAACCACCAGCAGATGATAAAGTGCCTGTACTCACCACAATTTTAAACAATTGCTTACAGCTATCAACAAATTGCAGATCAAAGAACCAAGAACTAGCCGAAATAAAAAATACAAAATCACAACGTGACTAATTAGTGAGAAAAAGACTAAATTTAATTAGTAGTTACCCGGAGTAGACAAACCCTGGCCATACCAAACATACCATACCGCCATAAATATTTGGCGCCTTTTGTTTCCTTAGCTGCGGGGTATTGGTATGTTTAAGTTCTGTTTTGTGACAGAAAATGGAGGGCTGTTGTTCTTTTGAAGTTATTGTTGGTAGAGTTTGTGGTTGTAACCTCAAAGATCGGAAGCGGAATTCTGAAATTGTTCCGTTACTTTCGTGCAATTGGGCATTAGTCTAGTAGTACCACCACGCGCTAATTTTTCCCGATCTGGTCCAATATCTCCTTTGTCTTTCGAGAGTGACTGCCCTTACTCAGCTCTTTGTTGTTATGGCGGAATCGCACAAAACGCTTCAGGCAAAAATTTGCGACAGTTTGTTTCCGTGCGGTGATCAGGCGACTAAAAACCGCTGACGTGTTGGGTGGGGGGGGGGGTGGTGTAAGGATTTGTCGTGTCAAAAAAACGTGTGGGAGCGCGACGGGGGTACGAACGGGAGCAAGACCGAGGTAACGGTACGAACATGTTGCAAAAAACAATTTGAGAAAAAGAACTTTGCCAAAGGCGCTAAAATTCTCCGACTGTCGCGAAAGAATTCGGAGGCAAATTCAGCCAAGTTTTAAAAAAATCTTAGGTCTTCGTTAAGGTTTGCATTGTTTGGTTTCTGGAAGTTGGAAATTTAGAGACTCGGGTGAATTTTCAGATTGAGTTCGCAATGTTTGAGAAAAGTAATCAAAAAAATCGGCACAGCGCGAAAAGACCTAGGTACGAGTTTAGGGCCACAGTGTTACGCAATGAAGGTAGATGATGACAACAGGCGACGATTCAGGAGACAAAGGTAAACTAGTCATTCTTTCTTTTCCTTTATTTACTCTTACTCAACAGGATTGTGTGCTCCAAGTGGTCGTGTATCAGGATAGAAATTGCCCTACCCCTCCCCCTAAAATAGAACGACCGCATTGCGTGACGAACAAATAACGAACCGCGATTCACTGAGAAGCAATCGTTCAAATGCAATAGTATTTTGGTGTAGCGCAAGGCAAGCAATTATTTACAAATTACTTAGTCGTTGTTGACTTAGACGCAGTTGCGATCATATGCGCCGAAAGATGGTCAAAGATTCATGGTATTCGACCTCTAAATACGATGACAGTTGGTGATGTTTAACCAGACTGACCAGACACCTTGTGTAAACAGAAGGAAACTTTACTTTACCTCGACGAATGGTGAGAGAAACACGTTAAATTGGATTTTGAACCTGCCTTTTGCAGCAAATAAGGTTAGCCCATTTCGAATTTATCAGCTCTGTGTTTACTTTAGCTCAATATACGTCAAGACATGTGGCGTATGCTAAAATATGTGTCTATAACCCGTGAATAGCGAAGCGCGCGAGGCCTAAAAATAGAATGCAAATGATTATATCCCCCACGAGGCTCATACAACATCAGCATATTCTTAGAGAAGTAGAGGGGATCTAGGCAAAATTTTCGTTTCAAAAATGTGTTTTAGGAACACCGGCTGTTTTAGAAAGTGTTTTAGGAAAATCGTCCGCCATTCCGGTTTGTTTGTCTGAGTCTTGTCTGAGTCATGACGTCACTCGCGCGCTTTGCTATTGAAATTAGACGACAGAAGGTTGAATATTTGCATTTTTAACGTACTTTGAAAAGCTCTCGCGTCGCTCACAATAGGCCTTATCACGGTTTCCGACGCCATTTTGACGGGTAGGCAAAGCGGTCAGAAATTACAGTGTTTGTATGGGAATCCGATGGCAAAGAACTTTTTCCAAAATCGAATTTTACACAAATTGTGAATCGCAATGTTAAAATATCTGGTGGAAGATTGTATTCACCAAGTTTGAAGGTTGTAGTTTAACTAGAAGACGCTCAGTTAATTTTTATAATTTTCCATACATTTGTCTGTAAATTTGGCTGGGAAGACGCGGCGGCGCCGAAAAAAAAATTACAGACAAATGTATGCTAAATTATAAAAATTAACTGAGCGTCTTCTAGTTAAGTTACATCCTTCAAACTTGGTGAATACAATCTTCCACCTGATATTTTAACATTGCGATTCACAAATTGCGTAAAATTCGATTTTGGAAAAAGTTCTTTGCCATCGGATTCCCATACAAACACTGTAATTTCTGACCGCTTTGCCTACCCGTCAAAATGACGTCGGAAACCGTGATAAGGCCTATTATCATTTGCCCAAAGAAATTTTTACAGGGTTCTGAAGACCATCCTTTTACGATTCAACCACCAGAAGCGTAATCAATTTGAAGGTTTCGCACATGGTGAAAGTCAATGATTCTTACGAAGTACTTTTAAGTGAATGAAATACATGTCTGCGAAATTCAATTATTTTGCAAACAAAAAATAACGCAGCATTGGTTGTTAGTAAAACGCGTAACGGCGTAACGGGTAACGGCGTAACGGCGTAACGAGAAACCGCGTAACGGGATTTTTCCCTTTTTTTTTTTTTTTTTGCTGTTGTTTCTGAATTTGTTTGTTCGTTTGCCTTTTTTATTCTTTCTTAGTTTTTCTCAGTGAAAAAAAAAATGTGAACATATTATTATTCGTGTTTGGCGAGGTTTTTCCCGCCCTTTGGCCAATTTACCGCATTTTCGGAGCCACTTTTTTCCGCGGACGCACTTTCTCACGCTTCCAGGATCAGGATGGAGGAGAATGGTGACGGTAAGTTTTCGACTTTCATTTTCAGTCACCTTAGTTTCCTCTCTTTCTGCTTGATCTTTTCAGTTGCAATTTGTTTAGTGTAGTTGCAGGTTTC
>CAXHUQ010001280.1:0-25000 GCA_964020085.1 Micromussa lordhowensis
AGAAACACCCAAACCAAAACTTAACAAGACTTTAAGCTTGCCGTGGACTCCACAAGGAGAAAAAGCGAGTGTAAAACATCAAATTCTCTAGCCACAAGCTTAATTTCCCTATCTACTAGGTGTCTTCTATCAGTTCTTTGACCTCGCCGACCGTGCTGTTGTGACCGACACATGACCACAGTCATAAATACCTCTACCAGCTTTCACCTACGTGTGAGCGAAAGCCGATAGGCAAATAACAGCAACTTTGCGAAACAAACACACACATGGCCGCAAACTCGTGCTCAGGCTCTCCATTTGCCGGGAAAAATGTACGCCTTTCTAATCCCCCCTAGTCAAAAACCTTAATGAAGACGACTGAACACTCTTGGAAAAAACAAAACAAAACAATGCTTAAGTGAGTGAGTGAGTGCCATTCGACTGCCGACTGAAGCTCATGGAAGACGTCATTCATGAGCTAAAACGATATCCCACATTTGAGGATAATCATATCCACGCATCAGTGAAGATATAATTTTTGGCAACATTTTTGTTCCTTTATAACTGCATATAAATTTGTTGGTATATGATCAAAACATCTTCGAATTTCGGACGTCTTCGGCAATCTTCAGAAAATGTTTGAAAACCATCGGAAAATCTTCCTTTGGACAACTTTTGGAAAACCTCCGTGATTCTTCGGAAAGTGATCGGAAATCTTCCGAAAATCGCAAAGAAACGTCGTTATATATAGCATAGTCGCTTTGAGATACGAAATTCTCTTATCGTGTCGAAAACATATACATTTACATAGATACACTTTATGGGCTAAAATTTCAAAACAGCAACTACAACAATATATCTAATTTCTCAATGCCAATACAAATATTATTACATTTTAAATATATTTAAATATATGTAATTTTATTTAAGGTAACTGTTGTAATCTTTTTTTAATGAGACTGGAAGCTAAATAATCTGTTAGATTTTCAAGATATAATGACCCGATGGCGGAAAACACATACAAAGATTCATGTCATCGGCAAATAGGATTAACTCAAGTTTTGAAGCATCAGTACTCAAATCATTTATGGTGACATCACCTTCTTTTTCGTATTCATGTACCAACCAGGGAACTAGTATATTTTTTTTTCCCAGGGCTACGGGGGCTAGTGCTCAAATTTAAACGCAAACAAGACGGAATTTTAACGACAATTTGGGACGAATTTTTAAGTCTGCTTGTAATTACAATTCATTGGGTTATGCGAATCTATTTACAATTAAAACGTTTCCCAAATTTTCCGAATTGACTTATGCAATATATTCAACAAAAATAAATCCACTTAGCGCTTTTCCTAACATTTGTGTGAAGAAAGACACAAGTCTCTGTGTATTCATCACAACTGAAGAAAATGAATCCGTTATTCAACGAATTTACTCCAGCGGACGATCTAGTCTGATTGTTACAGCAGTTCAATTGATTAATCGCGTCTTTCGCTGCTTGTCGCACTGCACCGATCCTCCAGCAGTAAAGAATCGGGTTTAAAGATGAATTAAGGTAGGTAAGAGTTAAAGTAATGCCGAAAGTAACTTGAAAATTGCCTCCAGACATTCGACTGTATGTCATGAGTATGACCACGACGAAAAAGGGAAGATAATAAGTCACTTGCACCAACTGCATCCAGAGTACGTTGGAAACTGACTTCTTGTATATCGTGCTATATTTAGAGGAATTTGTCTTCGGTTAGGTTGTTCTTGTTGGAATGCGTGCAATTGAAGCTGATGTTGTCGAAGCTTGCGAAAAAGCTTTGCATTGGAGAGGACAGAGGTTGTTAGAGAAAATACTGTAAGTGCAAAGGCTACAGAAAAGCTATATTAGTATTCCAAAAGAATATTGATCCGCATGATATTCCAATCAGCCAAAAAATGATAACAGCGCGAACACGTGTTAACGTTACAACATGTCTGTATCTAAGTCCAGATAACAGGGCTTGAAGTCTGTCCACGCTTATTGCGCTGGACGTGAAGACCGAAATTAGGCACAAAACAAAGCTTGAGGCGTTATATACCTTCTCTATGTAGAAAATTAATTTCCAGTTCATTCCAGGTGTTAAAGACAGCAAAACAAAAACGGCGAAAAGTGGTTCGGAAATAACTCCAACACAAAAGATCAGTGATCGCCAGACAGTTTTGTCGGTGGACGAAGAGAGGTCTCTTTATGAAGAGCAACAAGGATCAGAGCATTGCCCAGTGATGCAGTGATGGGCAAAAAAATGTTTGAAGCTGAAAGAAATTCAACTACGCCTATTTGCAATGTTGGTAGGAATGTTTCGCTCATTTCCCTTGTGAAGTTTCCGTTCAAAGTAGAAGTTGCCATTGCTGGTGCGTTTTGTGTCGCCGTTGGTGAGACTATTTTGCAAGTCGGAGCAGATGTATGACAGCTTTTTTGCTATCAGCTTGTATTTCCCAAAATAAAAACTGACAAATCTGCTGTATTGTATTTATATAGTTGTGTCTTGATTAAAAAATCCTGACATAGACCTACGGTAGTTGCCAAAACTCTGTCTTAGTGGCAATCAAACTTTGAATAGTTTGTCATTCGTAACTCTGTGTCCCCAATAAGAGCCGTTGGAGCAAGAACGACCAGACACTTTAATAAAGAATATGTATGCTAATCAGATCCCATTTTATACGACTGCCATAAATATGCAACAATGCAGTTACCTAAAACGCATTTTTCATGGCAAGCTTGTTTAAACAGGTTAGTCACGTGCGTTGAGCCATGCCATTTATCCACGTCAAGGTAAGTATTATAAGCAATTATCCTGCTCAATCTCGCGGAATATCGCCTGATTTTAGACGACTTGGCCTACGGCCTCGTCGGCTAAGTATCAGACGATATTCCGCGCGATTTCGCAGGATAATTGTTAATTAATTGAGTCATCAACAATTCAGCCATCAGGTTTCTCCAAACTAGTTCCGTGTTATCCGATAGCATAGCATTTTTGGAGAATTGGTTTATGCCTAGCGCGCGTTAGATATACGGCGCGGGAGCTTGGGAGAACACGACAAACCTAGTTTTATATAGTAAGTTCTTCTTATAAACTATTCTGGTTTTCATAAAAAATATAAACCTTAACCGTTCAATAAATTCAGTGAAGCATCTGGGATAAAAAAAAACACCTGATACATTTACTTCACGAGTCGTCTGCCTCCCTTTCGTTGATTTACTGTCAGATGTTACGGGAAATTCATGTGGCCATTGGAAGCGCGTAAACGACAAAGTACAATGTATATGTTTACTTTCTAGGCAAGGTGAATAGCAAGTTGAAAAGTCTCAGTTTAACCCGTTAATTCATTGAGATAAAAGTCTTTTTTTATCGGAAGTGGTCGATTTTGTTTAGGTATTTGTATAATCGCCTTAGTAATTATACTTAAACAATTATTCGCCTCAAGCTTGTGAATATTGGTGAATATTCCTAAGACGAAGTCAAGCAGATCATAGAGGAATGGGTAATTAAGTTTATAGATATATATGACAGCCATGCACCCCCTAATTTAAATAAACTAAGGTGTGATCGAACTGTCATTTTGTGAGCCAACCAGCATTCACCGGAAGTCAAACAACTTATTTGTAGTTGGTGGAAATTCGAGACTCGGATTTCCAAGAGGCGCGAAAAACGGTCTGCAGAGTCGCCTGCAAGAATAGTAATTATACATGCACAGCTTGCGTGCAAACTCCGCCATGTGAAATTATAACTTAAATGCGTTTGGAAACAAGGGTAGATGGCGCTCACGATAACTTAAAGTGTTGTTATTTCTGTGATAGTAATTTACCAGTAGGAGCTGCCATCCCTTCATTTACGGTAACCAGAAATAAGGAATTCACCGGCAAGAGCTGTTTCACTGCTGATGGCATCGTGTTGGTAGAATTGCTCAAGAGCGTAGGATTAGACACAAGCTTAGATGCAAATACAAGTTCGAGTCCTCCAAACACGATGTTCGCACCTCCCTCTTCCATCTCTTTGTCAGTTTCTTCATTGTCGCCAATGACCACTGCGGACAACCCGCATTGCAACTCGTTGATGCTTGCCACTTGCTGTTTTCTAATGTATTCCAGTGGGCTGACAACGTAGACGATGCACTTTTTCGTGTCGTCGCTCTTTCTTTTCAAACACTCCAACGTCTTTGGCGGAATTACTTGGTAGATTAAGCTCTTCGCGAAACTGGTAGGCAGAACCACCAATACATCATACAATAAACAAATTACCCACCGTAAGCACTCTATCTGCTCTACTTTTAGGGAATCGTATTGAAAAATTCTCAGGACTTCGGCTAACTGGCCGAAAGTGTGGTTGAAATATGGCAGCCAATAAGAATCGAGCGTATTATAAATATTGTTTCTCGACCAATCAGATCAAAAAACATAATCCTTTTTTTAGCACGTGATCCGACGATTAAATGTATTATGCCCTCCTTCCCCACGTCTTAATATAAGGAAGGGTGAGTATGATCGCAGGTTAGATCTTGCCTTGCGCGAGGAGTCGATTCGGTGAGCGGCCGCGGAATTTCTAACTATGAATGTCTGTTATGAGTACAGATAGAGTGTGCGTCTTTCTCTATTGTTTCTTAAGTGGATCAGATTAAAATACATATGGACTTTTAAAGGCTTTGCTTTCACGTAACTATATCATTTGGTGCATCCGAAATCTTCTGGCAAGTTGTAATAATAATAATAATAATAATAATAATAATAATAATAATAATAATGACTTTACTTAAGTGTCATATGTATTTAGCACTGTTGTGCTCATTGGGGACACTGTAAATAAATAAACACATATTTCAACTAGAACATAAACTGTTCAGAATATTTACACAACGCGGTCGAGGAGTTGAACTCGGGACTACCGAGAACAGTGTAGAAGGCAAGTGACAAAAATTCATATTTACGCCTTTTGAATCGTGGCAAAAACAAAAGTACTCGCATTTATTATGTTGTGGACATGCAAGGAATAAACTGTAATTTAAACGCCAGTTTACCCTCATTTCTTCGCATGTGTAATGTGTGTAAAGTGCCACTATTGTGTTTTTCTGTAATTATGTCAGGGTACTAATCAAACCAGACTTGATAACTTGTGTTTAGAATAGAAATATAAGTTTAGTCAAAATATACCCCCTTCAATCTAATGGGAATAGGAAAATAGAGTTGATATTCAAATCTTAACGTTTTATAAGGCCAGATTTATCAAGAGTTCATAACTACAATCAGTGAAACTGAACCCGAATTTTTTGTCCTTCTCTCCGACTTGTCCCGTCATCTCCAATCTGAAAACAGCCTGGAAAAATACCAGATGTCAATTCAAACGGACGGATAAAATTATACAGTTCGATCTTGTTTGCCAAATGCATCTCATTAGTAGGGACTTGTCAGGCCTGGAAGGATGCGATTGCTCATAAATCTTAAGTTAAAGAGTCTTATTCATCCGACATTAGGTGAAAGAGGTACGTCGTTGAAATATTTCTGCCCCAATAAAATAAATATATAGATATGTCTAGAAGACGCGTACGTGTTGGGAAAAGAATACTTCCCCCTGCTTTTGCCACCTGTTTATTTCACTTTTATTCCTTTTTATTTTCCTTTCAAAAATCTAGAGCTAGAAAGAAAAAAAAATCGCTTAGGGTCATAAAAGTTTTCGCTTCTCAGCCTCATTAATAATTCATGAAGTCACCGGCCAATAATCAATAATCATATCTATTCTGGTCAGGTGGATGAGTCTATGAGTGAATGAAACACCAGAGGAAAACACGCCGCGTTTTGATATCAAAACACGCGTGAAGCAAAAATCTTATTATTGCTGTTTATTCTCATCAACTCCCTACAATACAATAGAATAGCGGGGAAATATTTCGAACCTTTTAAATACAGTAAAACATTTTTTTTTATTTCAAAAGTCAGATTAAAAATGTACACAAACACTGGTCACTTCTATATGCATATGCCTACCTCTTGTCCTTATAATCCAAAGGATGCGCCCTTCACCTCCTCTAAATGGCTCTTTAGACCGCATACACTCGTGGAGGATAGCGGCCGCCCTTCTTATTTGCCACCTTCTGGATAAATGTGACAAGCCAGTGTATGAACGATAAAGCATCCATGTACTCCACGAGGTGAAAATCGTAATCTTTGAAAACGTTTTCAACTTCTAAATCCTGAAATTCCAATGTTCTCGTCCTTTGCCATTCACTTCGTGTTACGTGGTCTAGCTTCACTGACTAAAGCAGACTCTAAGCTTCTTCAACTGTTCTTGGAACTCTAAACCGGGAGTTAGCTGTATTTGCATCCATCTCTCACAAGCGCATGCGAAAACGACTTAAAAAAAATCACGACCAGGCAGACTTTGAATAATTTACATACTAATTTTGTAAACAACACAATCCAACAATATATGACAACAATACAGCAGATGAGATAAAGATGTTTTGAGAAGTCATATCAAAAACTCGTGCTTCGGGTTTCATCAGGGTTTCCAAACACCTCGAAACAATAAAAGCACTCGGCCAAAGCGGCCTCGTGCCTTCATCTGTTTCTCGATGTTTGGAACGCCTGATGAAACCCTTGCACTCGTTGTTGATATATTGCTTTTATCACATACTGGGCAAAATTACTGAATGCTGACTGGCTGAGACAGAGGGCATTTTTCCTTAATCACGAAGGCACTTTGGTAATCACGAGGGCATGATTACTTGATCCTGATTGGTTTAAAGTTGCTTAACAACGAAGATTTGTTGCCGATCAAAATGGCTTCCCGTTCTGTTGAAGCCGACGAAGAGTTTATTGAAGAACTAAAAAGCACAAGTGAAAAGAAGAACAGACTACTGAATAGCACTTTTCAACAATGAGCAAAGAGATGAGGAAAAAATGAGCAACTTGAAAGCTACGAAGTACTACAGCTGAACGAAGCGCTCGCCAAATTTTTGCCGAGCTGAGGAAGGAAAATGGTAAAGAGTACGAACCAGACTTGCTCAAGGTTATCGACTAGCCACAGACCAGCGTGTGGTACCAAAAAACCCATGGGTAAAAACACCATAAATAACATTATGAAAACAATGAAAGAAAACTCACCTCTAAAAGATGTTTGCTCAGACAAAAAGCTAACCAACCACAGCGCAAGAAAAAAGGTCGTAAAGAAGTTGAAGACTTCCAGCATTCCGAAATGTGAGATAAAAAACATCACTGGCCACATCTCCGAGCAAAGATTAGACGACTATGACTCCGCTGATGAAAACGAGCAAAGAGTTATGTCCAACATCATTGACAATGCCACAAATGCAAGACAAGTATTCCAACCTCTTCCCTCAGTGCAAACAGGTCAAACTCATGTCTACAATCAGCTATTGCAATGTCAGTCATTGCAATGTGACGCTCAACATCGCTGAAAGCCATTCTTCACACTCAAGTCTCAGCTAGAGAAAGCGAGGTTACAAGAGAATCTTTCTGCCAGATTCTGACTCTGATTTAAGCTGAATTTTGTTCAAAGTTTGTTGGCAGCAACGATTTACCGAATTGAGCTGTATTTTGAGAATAAAAT
The DNA here is from genome assembly GCA_964020085.1 of Micromussa lordhowensis. NCBI lineage: Eukaryota > Metazoa > Cnidaria > Anthozoa > Scleractinia > Lobophylliidae > Micromussa > Micromussa lordhowensis. The sequence continues at coordinate 7,569 of CAXHUQ010001280.1, forward strand.
GTTCATTGAGTCGATTGGTCAGTTCAGTTGATTTTCATATGTCGCGGAATTGAACGGGCTTCCTGGAAGCAAAACGTCGTGCGCTCAATAATTTTGCCCTTTATGTGATAAACAAGCAATTTCAAATTTGAAAACTTTGAAAATACGGTTGGGCTACATCAAGAGATTTGATATATCAAGAGATTTGATATATCAAGAGATTTGATATATCCTGAGTTTTAGATCAATCAAACTAAAAGACAAGAACCGATAAGTCTGTAAATGTATTACGAATATACGGACTGTGCTGCCCCCAACGGCAATTTTGCCACAATTAGTTTGACTTATAATAATAATAATAATAATTATACTTACAAAGCGCAGATTAACATAAAATGTTCATCTGCGCTGCATACAGATTATATAAAATATGGGAGTAATAATTAAAGGAAAGCTTTCCTATAAAAATATGTCTTTAAGTGTTCTTTAAAAGTAGCCAATGATGTGATATGCCTAATACTATAGATGGTAAAGGGAATCTACAAAAGGGAATCTACAAAAGATGCATTCAATTATACACTTTCCCGAACATTTAAAACGACCCACTGAACAATCGAATGCTTCTAACTAGAACCTTTTAATCGAAAGCATTAAACATTGTCAGGAAGGCAGGTCTCTGTCTGTACTCATTGGAGTCAAATTTTACGAAGCCAGTCTTCTCTGGAACCACTCCAGTCCAAGATCTAGTCTGATTTGCTGCATTTCAGTTGTTTGATCGCGTCTTTGGCTGCCTGTCGTACATTTCTAATCCTCCAGCAGTAAAGAACAGGGTTTAGAGATGAATTAAGGTGGGTAAGAGTTGCAGTTACGTCGAAAGCCACATAGAAACTGGCTTCAGAAATTGGACCATATATCTTAAGCACAATCACAACGAGAAAGGGAATGTAGCACATAACTTGCGCCAACTGCACCCAGAGTATGCTGGAAAGTGAGTTTTTGTATCGTGCAATATTCATAGGAACTTGTCTTCCGCTGGGTTGTCCTCGTGGAAATGCTTGCACTTGAAGATGGTGTTGCCGAAGCTTGACGTAAATCTTTGCATAGGACAAGACAGAGGTTGCAATGGAAAAGAATACAAAGGCAAAAAATACGGTAAAGGCAATACGAACTTTCCAAAATAATATTGATCCGCATGATATACCAAACAGCCAAAAGCACGTGATTACTGCACGAACTCGAGGTAATGTTACAACATGTCTGTATCTTAGTCCAGATAACAGGGCTTGAAGTCTGTCCACGCTTATTGCGCTGGATGTGAAGATCGATACTTGACGCAAAACAATGCTCGAAGCTTTATATAGCTTATGTATGTAGAAAATGAATTTCAAGTTTATTCCAGTAGTTAAAGACAGCAAACGGAAAACGACGAAAAGTGGTTGCGAGATAACTCCAATACAGAGATCGGTGACCGCCAAACATCGAAACAGTAGTTTTGTTGGTGGATGAAGGGAAGTCTCTTTATGGAGAGCAACAAGGATCAGAGCATTGCCCAGTAATGCAGTGATGGACAAAAAAATGTTGATGGCACAACAAAATTCGACTACACCTATTTGCAATGTTGATATGAATGTTTTGTTCATTTCCCTTGTGACGTTTCCGTCTACAGTAGAGGTTGCATTGCTGGTGCGTTTTGTTTCGGTGTCGCGTGAGAGTCTTTTGCAAGTCGGAGTGGATGTATAACAGCCTCAGTTCTGCAGGCAGCTTGTATTTCCAAAAACAAAAAAATGACAAATCTACTGTATTGTATTTATACAGCTCTGTCTTAATTAAAAAAAATCTTGTGTCTCCTGGCAATCAACCTTCGAATATTTAATTCGTTACCTATTCAGATACCATTTTGAGAATGCCATAAACATGTAACAATACTGAGGACACGATTGATCATTTGATTAATATACACAACTTAAGTAGCTGTGAAATTAAAGCCCAGGCTCAACGGAATTCGAACCCGTGATCTCTGCAGCGATATGGGTGCAGTGCTCTACCAACTGAGATATCAAGCCAACTGGGAGTTGATCACGTTAATTAACGGCGAGTTCGTATCTACCCGCAGATTCAACTGATTCAATAATACATTACATGTAGGATCATATATTTGAACTGCGATGAAATATATGAAGACAAGATTGATCATCATAGTTATGTACACAACTTAACCAGCTCTGAAATTAAGGCCAGAAAAAAAAATTTGAGGCTTTAATTTCATAGTCGCTTAAGTTGTGTATGCAACTGCGATGATCGATAATGTCTTCATATATTTCTCTGCAGTTCAAATATTGATCTTTCGTATATTCACTTATATCAGTAACAGTTCTGTAAAATATCCGACTTATATCGGACATCTTTCACTTCACCGCTCAGAAATTTAGAAGGTATTGCTGATTGTTTCTTGATTTCGAAAAAGCTTTCCACAGCCTCGAATGGGACTTTCTTCTTAAAACGCTAGACACCTTTTAGTTTGGTCATGAATTTAAGTCTCTGGTCAAAATTGTGTATACAAGCATCACCAGCTGCACAATTAATAATGGTATGCATCAGGTTGTTTTGAAATACATCGTGGACTCAGTCAACGAAATCGTAACCGTTCAATAAATACACTCTTTTTGTTATGAGAATATTGTTTTTCCGGCTGAGGCTGGATATTCTTGTTCGTCTGTCGATTCCGGCCGAAAAATGTCCTTTTGAACATTCTTAGATAAAATAGCGTTATGTTATTTCTGTTTTTTCGGATGTATTTGGTGTCTGAATGGTGTTCAAAGTCTACCATTTGGTCAATCTCAAGATCATATTCCAAAACACACGCCGCATCAAATCCTATTTCCCATACAAAGATCGCTTGAACCGATCTCAGAGGTTTAAGGTCATCTATATAAAGCCGGTTGCTGGAACTGCGATAAATTCTACGTTGGAAAAACTAAAAACTCCGCGACAGTAAAACAGAACATTTCAAGGCCCTCGCTAAAAGTGATCATTCATCAGCCATTGCTGATCATGTGAAAACCACATAAAACAACATAACATGGGATCATTTTGACAGTTTAGCGTCCGGAAAAACCGACTTTCACTGCAAAATTAAAGAGACTTTGTTCATTTAAAAGCTTAAGCCTTTCCTTAATGTCAATATCAGTAGTGAGAAGTTGTTGCTTTATTAGCTACAAGTATTACTCCTCATGATGTCATGACAGGCTAACGTACTGCTGCAGATCATTTTTCACAGTCCAGGTTCTAGACCTCTAATGTCTTTGATATATAAATAGTTTTCAAAAAGTTGTAACGGTCACTTTTGAAATTGTATGTAGAGTAACATACGAAACGTCAAGTTGTATAAAAATGCGTCAGAATACAATGTTTATCACCGCTGTTTGTGTTTTATTCTTAATAAAGCTACGATGGCGAGTAAGACAAAGAGTTTATACAATGGTGTTAAAGTAATTTAGGGCAATACACCTTATTCCAAAATGGCCACTATTTTAGTGGTCTTTTGTTAGCCTTGAAATTAGCCCTTTTTGCCTGGTTCTTAAACTCGAAACACAAAAGAATATGTTCCCTTGAACGATGCAACAAGGGCTAATTTGAAAGCAAACAAAAGAACACCAAAATGGCAGCCATTTTGGAATAATGTGTATAAAGTTTGATGTGACGCACATAACCGTTATCACAGCAATGTTATTAGCATCGAACATACCACTAATGCTGTTTTCAGTATTGTTTTTTGATCTAAGTGAATTCACTTTCTACGGGAAGGCTTTAAACCATTTTATTTTTCTGCGTTTGGAACTTTTGTGGTGATAGGGAGATAAGCGAAGGGTATTCATTCATCTTTTCTGGTGATCTATGTTGTTTAGAGCCCAAATAACTGGTGACTTGACAGCGATCAGGATTGTTAGCTTTTCGCACATCATAGCCTTACTTTCTTTGGCCTATTTTTGCCTGGGATGCTTTTAAAATCCTAGACATTTTAAAAAACGGTGCGTCTAACATTCTGCAATCACGCAAGCGGCCGTACGGGGGAACAAAAACGAATCAGCAGATGCCAGACATGCAAGTGGCTTTCAATCAACATGTTTAACCTGCTTTCAGAAGAAGTTTTTGTTATTTCCATTGTTTCATTAGTTTAACAATAAGCAAATGCACGTGACTTAGGCCATCCCCATAAAATGTTTCGTTTCCCATCGCCCGACCGACCCATATTTTTTGAAAAGTAAAAAAAAAAATTCCAGAATCACTTGTAAAGAAGCAAGTACTTTATTTAATTTAAAAGCACACGATCTTGTGTTATTAACACCAATTATCTCTGTCATTTAGTTTTAAAACAGAGTTCAATTCAAGGCTTCTTCTTCATCTTCTTCTTTCCTGCGGATGCTGTCACCGTGATTGGTGCAAAGACAACAGGCCTGGCGCCCTTTCCACGCTTCCCGGCCTTCACTGGCACCAAGACCCCTTCTTGTATTCATTCCTTTTTTTTTGCCCGACCGACCGACCGACCCACCTTTACGAGAGGGAGGGCGATGGGAAACGAAACGTTTTATGGAGAAGGCCTTAGCTATCTAAAGTTCTATTAATTCTCTCAGTAACAAAAGTATTCCTTTAACTCTAATTGATACAGCAATAAACATAGGTTCTGCTATTAAGAGTTTGGTTCGAAAGCGCGAGTTTTCGCCGGCTTCTTCTTTTTTTTTGCATGGATCACTCATTAATCACTTAATAGTGAGTGAATAATGCTCATTAGTGCTTAATTGTACCAACAGATCAACTAATGTGAGTGTGTACATACTAATTTAGATTATATTCGACTGAGAACAGAACCTAGTCTGTTCCAGGCCGGAGAAGCGACAACTTGGAATACAGTTACAGGTGTATGACGCTGATCATTTTCCCTTTTTATTTTAATTTTTTTTAATTTCATTTGATTTGCAACGCAAACAAAAAAAAAGAATTAGAATACAATAATAAATAAGTCATAATAAGTTTAAAAGGGAGAAACCTTAAATGAAAATATATTTAACAAGTGGTAGAAGAGAGAAAAATAATGCCCTCCATGTCCATGTGTCGACAAGACATAGTTTTCACTTCTTACTGTATTTCGGAGAAAAACATTTTTTCAACCCCGTACAATTTACCATTTTTGATGACCAAGACTTCTTCTCTTGTGGTTCGTGAGAAGTTTAATTCATCCGGGCTTAACAATAATCGCTTACTAATGAGATGCTGTTTGCAAACAAGAAATGGTTTTCGATTATAATTAGCATTTTCAGTTAGTACGAATCGACATCTTGTATTTTCTCAGTTGTTTTCATGCAGGGCAATTATAAAAAAAAGTGAAAGTATAAAAAGTATCTCGAGTATAAGTTAAGATCTTTATTTTAAAACATAAGTTGAAGAAGAGTACTTCAAAAACACCTTATATTCCGTATTCATATTAGATTGTTGGACATAAACGTTGATCAAAGCTATAACTTTTTTTTTAACACAAGCTGTGTGAATTCTAACCAGCTTGATCTCTACTAAAACGTGACGGCAGGACAACACAGTTCTGCCACTTTGTGTTTCAATATAGTGCCATCTTCGAATATTGATTTAGCGAAACGGAACTACAGCACTGCACAAAGAAGCGCACATTTCAAATAAAATATAATATGAGTAAACTTGGGCTAAAATTAACATTTGATTTTTGCCTTGCATAATCATAACATAATTAATATTTTAAAGTGCGAACAAGACAAAATATCAAAGGCATCCTGTGGCAAAATTTAACTTTTTTTGAGAAAGCAGTTGATTTACGATTAACTTTGCTTTTTCCTACAATTTGAAGGGTAACATGAATCTTTTTTAAAACCAGAAAATCCCTTTTTCGAAAGAACGTTAAAAAAAAAACAGTCAATATACACGGGATCATTTTGCCAATTAATCTTTTACTTTTTTTACGGAGGAAACGATGTAATTTACCACTTTACCGCAAGAGTAACTCGCTTTTTACTGCAAATTTAAAAATTGGTAATGACTCGTTTCAGGTCTGGACTTAATTCAAAACTTTATGTTTTCGAAAATATTAATAATGTAGAGAATGTGCTGCCCACAACGGCCATTTTGCCACAATTAGGTTGACTTCTACGAGGAAATCTACAAAACATGCATGCAATTCAACCTTTCCCAAACATTTGAGGGGACGTACTGAATGATCGAATGCAATCAAAAGTTTTGAGCGTCGTTATTAGTTTAATATTCTCTCTTAAAGAAATACAGGAAGACAGGCCTCTGTCTGTACTCATTTGAATTACATTTAACGGAACGTTCTTCTCTGGCGGGATCCACTTCAGTCCTTGATCTAGTCTTTAAGGCATTTCAGTTGTTTGATGGCATCCTTGGCTGCTTGTCGTACATTTCTGATCCTCCAACAGTAAAGAACCGGGTTAAGAGATGAATTAAGGTAGGTAAGAGTTGCAGTAATGGCGAAAGTAATTTCGAAATTGCCTCCAGACACTCCACTGTATGTCATGAGCATGACCACTACGAGAAACGGAAGGTAACAGATCACTTGCACCAACTGCACCCAGAGTACGCTGGAAACTGACTTCTTGTATCGTGCTATATTCAGAGGAACTTGTCTTCCTTTAAGTTGTCCTTCTGGGAATGCTTGCACTTGAAGATGATGTTGTCGAAGCTTGAAATTAATCTTTGCATAGGAGAAGACAGAGGTTGCAATGGAAAGCATTACGATGGTAAAGAATACGGTAAAGGCAATACGGATATTCCAGAGATATATCAATCCACATGATAAACCAATCAACCAAGAGCAAAAGATAACTGCGCGAACTTTTGATAATGTTACAACATGTCTGTATCTCAGTCCAGATAACAGGGCTAGGAGTCTGTCCACGCTTATTGCGCAAGCTGTGAGGACTGATACGCAACATAAAACGAAACTTGAAACAGCATTTAGTATACCTATATAGTAACGAGCTTCCCTGTTCATTCCAGTTATTGCATAAGACAAATAAAAAACGGCGAAGAGCGGTTGCGAAATAACCCCAACACAAAGATCCGTGATCGCCAGACAACGAAACAAACGTTTTGTCGGTGGATGAAGAGAAGTCTCTTTATGAAGAGCAACAAGGATGACAGCATTGCCTAATGATGCAGAGATGGAGAGCAAAATGTTGAAGACTGAAAGAAATTCAAATACGCTTAATAACATGTTGATATGTTTGTTTGGCTCATATTCCTCGAGACGTTTTTGTCTGCAGTAAAGGTCGTGTTTGATGTGTCGACGTCAGGAGAGAGTATTTTGCGTGGAGGAGCGGATACGCTCTAAGCCAGCTGCTTGTATTTCCGAAAATGACAGATCTTCTGTACTGTATTTACTCAGTTCTGTCTCAATTAAAAATACTGTCATGACATGACAGTAAAGTCGAAACGTTGTCTTATTGAATGGAAATCAAGCTTAGAATAGATAACTCTTTGCTTATTCAGATCCCATTTTATCATATGGATCAGTTGCAAGAATGGAGAAACCTAAAACACAGTTTGAAATGCAGGTTTGTTTTTTTATCTGATTAGTATACGTTAATCGTGTGTTCATGGTTTTATACCTGATTTATACACTGACGTATCACACTTCCGGTTAGCATTCTGGTGGACAAGTCCGTCTTTCGGTCCTTTTATAGCCTCAAGTATCGTTTGAGGGAAAGTGGCTTTATTGTTCGTAAGACAATGGTTAGAAATCACTGACAAGTAGCAGATCACCAAGCGCGAAATTCAAATTTCGTCGGAAGCGATATGTGTTACAAACCTTGCTTGTGTGGGCGAGGGTGTGTAAAGGACTGTCGCAGCTTGGAAACATCTAAAGGGAGTGGGGTGGGGGGCTTGTAACAAGGAGAGCGAGGTCTGGAAGTAAACCAGCGTACTTTGCTCAATGTAGAGAGACGCGCCTGCAGGGAATCATGGTAGTCGTATATTCAGTCCAAGATCAAGTATGATTCCCCGCAGGCTAACTTCACGTTTCGACAGTTTTTTTTTTTTTTTCGTCTTTTTTTTTACTTTTGTCAATGTCATGCATCAACGAAATGCACAGAAGAGAGCCTTTCCTAAAGGAAGTTAAAAACAGGCATTCCATTTGAAATAACACCTTTAATGACACCTTTCCGAAAATTTTGAGTGGTTGGAGAGTGCAAGCTTCGAAAAAGGCACTTTTGGTCAAAAAAAGCTTTAAACGTTTTCTATTGCTCACCCGCACTCTTCACAGATAAAAATAGCCGCTGCTCTTCACCGAATGCATTCCACGTTCACCTTAAGATCTGGGCCGATTTACAGCAGATTAACTTTTTGATCGTGTCCTTTGCTGCTTGTCGTACCGCTCTGATCTTATAGCAGTAAAAAATCGGGTTTACAGACGAATTTAAGTAGGGAAACGTTGCTGTAACGTAGAAACTATTTTGAATTTGCTTCCAGACATTTGGCCATATGTTATGAGCATAACCGCAACGATAACATCGATATAGCACGTAACTAATGTCAACCGCAACTACAAATTAGGGGCCACAATACCATGGAAACTGTCTTCCTTTAGGTTGTTCTTGTGGGAATGTGTGCGCTTGAAGTTGATCTTTCCCAAGCTTGCCATATATCTTCGTATGTTTGTGACCTTGGAGGAGTGAAGACGTGTTTTGCAACGCTCCGCAGAAATTGTGATTTCTTTGCCTAATATTCTGTCTATGGATAAGCTGAATTCTACTGTTGAAAAGTATTTGAGAAGTCCAACGTTACCTGACGTTTTTGAGCGTTTGACTGAGGCAAAGGAAAGGAAAGAAATCTCCAGCTCCGACGACACCATTCTCGAAGCTCTCGGAATGGCGGAAGGTTTGGCCGAGAAAGTCGACCTCATCTTAGCTAAACTGTCCAAGCTTGACAAGCTAGACGAAATTGAACTTCGCCTTAACAATCTCTCTACTTCTGTATCTAGCATTGAAATGTCCATGAGCCAACTTGAGAAAGAAATTTCCGTTCTTGACACAAAAACCAAGACCATCGACAAGTCGGTAGACGAGTTGAAGGAAAGCTTACGCTTTTGTGAAGATGATGTCTCAGATTTGAAGAAGAATGCCTACGACATTAAAGATAATTGTTCTTCGAGCACCAACGAACTACGCAAACAGATTCTGTATTTAGAAACCTACAGCAGAAGAGAGAACTTAAAATTTGTTGGCATCCCCGAAAAGAGTACTTCGAATGATAACATCTCTGATGCCGATGGAGGATCAAGCGAGGACACAGCGACAGTTATTTACAGGTTCATGGTAGACGAGCTATCGATGGCGGAACCACATAAGCGAATTGAGTTTCAACGTATTCATCGTCTTGGAAAACCTAACAGAAACAGTCCACGTCCAATTTTGGCTAGATTTCTTCGCTACTCTGACCGTCAAAACGTTTTGGAGCTGGCGAGAAGTAAGTTAAAAGGTACAAACTTTGCTGTGTATGAAGACATTCCTAAGGAGTTGTATGATTTGCGTAAGGCACAAATGTCCAAATTTAAGGAGGCGAAGCGAAGAGGTTTAAAAGTGACCTTTAGCAAAGCCCAGCCCGACCGCTTATATATTAATGGGAAATTTATCCCAGCAAATGATCCATTTTTCTGAGTTTTTTTATCTTGTTGTTGTCTTTATTTATTCGAACATCTTTTCCCGTAAGGTACTTTCCATAATTATGCAAGAACCGATTTCTTTTCACTCAACAATGATATAGACAGATATTTTTTTTCAATAGCTATTAGCGCTGCGGGGCGTGCATGACGCCTGGAGAGGATAATGCCCTCACAACTCGTTTTGGGGCAATGGGTATGCATATCACTGTACGTTGCTGTGTGTTTTGTTTTGTGTGTGTGCGTGAAGTTTTCAGAGCTTCAGAATTTCAACAAGCGTGTCAAGCCTTTACCATTAGTTATTTTGTATTGTTTGCTAGACTCCACCTTCTGTTGTTGTAAGATCTTATGTACAACACCTTCACCTAAAAATGGCTAATTTTAATTTTAAGCTCTTGTCCCTAAACGCTCGAGGGATTCGTGACTTTCATAAACGTGAAACAATTTTTACTTGGATTAAGAAACATAAGATCGATATCGCTTTTCTACAAGAAACCTACAGTTCCCTGGAGATTGAAAAGCAATTTAAACTACAATGGCGAGGTAAAATGTTGTTTGCGCACGGTACAAATCATAGCAAAGGGGTTCTCATTCTTTTCAGTGAAAACCTCCAAATTGATATCAGGCACGTGCTGGGGGATAGCGAAGGCCGATACATTTTTGTAGAAGCACTTGTTCAGGACGCACCTTTTCTTCTCGTTAATTTATATGCACCAACAAAAAATCAGGAGCAATGTGTTTTCTTTGATGTTGTTGCTAACACTCTAGAAGATATGAGTCTGGACCCGAACTGCCAATTCATTATTGGTGGTGACTTTAACTGCCATCTTGACCCCTGTCTTGATAATTTAGGAGGAAGAATCGAGTCCAAGTCATCCGTCAAAAAACTCAATGAGATAATGAGAGCCAATGACCTTATTGACATTTGGAGAATTCGAAATCCTGAAAAAAAGCAATTTACTTGGACGCAGAAAAAGCCCTTAGTAAGACGACGCCTGGATTACTGGCTCGTTAGCACGGAAATTCAAGATGATTTAACTGAAACAAACATAATTCCTGCCATTAATTCGGATCACTCGGCAATTACTCTAACGCTTAATAGTTTAGTTAAACAAAAGTTTGGTCCCTCTTATTGGAAATTTAACTCTAGCCTTTTGGAGGACGCTTCTTATATTCAACTTATCTCTTCGAATTATCCCGATTGGCTTGACGAATTCAAAGATGTTAATGACAAACGGGTCTTGTGGGACTTAATTAAGTACAGAATTAGACAAGTGTCAATTAAATACAGTAAGCAAAAAGCAAGAGAGCGCAGAGCTCGTCTTGAAACAGCTGAACAGAAAGTTAAACGATACGATTTGTTGTGTAATAGTGATCCTTCAGAAAAAAATATGTACGACCTTGATGCTGCGAAATATGAGTATGAACTATTACTTGACTATATTGTGCGCGGCAACATTGTGAGATCTAGAATCGGTTGGTATGAAAAAGGCGAAAAAAATTCGAAATATTTCCTTAATTTAGAGAACAGAAGATCTGGTCAAGCTACCATTCGCAAACTTTTCGATTCTAAAGGAAAAATAACGGTTAACCCCAAATCCATAATGAATGAACTTAAAGATTACTACCAGAACTTATATAGCAAGCAAGATTCTGACTTAAATGAAGAACTGAGCTCAACATTTTTAGACAACAACAACATTCCGATTTTGAGTGAAGAATCAATGATAGAGTGTGAAGGAAAGCTTTCACTTGAGGAGTGTTATGAAGCTTTGCAAATGTTTTCTAATGATAAAGCTCCCGGTAATGATGGTCTTACGGCCGACTTTTACAAAGGTTTCTGGGACTTATTAGGTCATCAACTCACTGACGCCTTAAATTATTCTTACGAGCATGGTGAATTATCTAATACACAAAAACAAGCCATCATTAGATTGATCGACAAGAAAGATAGAGATAGGAGATACATTAAGAATTGGCGACCAATCTCCCTTTTAAATGTTGATGTTAAGATTGCCTCGAAAGCCCTTGCTATACGTTTAGCAAAAGTTTTACCAGAGATCATACAAGTTGATCAATATGCTTATGTCAAAGGCAGAACGATATTTGATGCGATTCGCACAATTGACGATATCATGGAATACACCAAAATTAAACAAATACCTGGACTTATGGTTGCATTTGATTTCGAAAAAGCTTTTGACTCACTAAGTTGGACTTTTCTCTTCAAAGCATTAAATTCGTTCAATTTTGGTAAATCGTTTATTTCATGGGTTTCTGTTCTGTATTGCAATATATCAAGCTGCATTCTGAACAATGGATTCTCAACCCAAATGTTTGACGTAGGTAGAGGTGTAAGGCAGGGAGATCCGTTGTCAGCGTACCTTTTCATTGTTGCCCTTGAACTTTTGCTAATTAATATTCGGCGCGACAAGAACATAAAAGGAATTACGGTGGAAGACAGGGAAATTAAATTAACAGCCTTTGCCGATGATCTCACGACATTTTTACAAGGTATTCAGTCCTTTGAACGCCTTTCCATCACGATAGATAGATTTGGTATCTGCTCTGGTTTGAAGTTGAATACTGAGAAAACTGAAGCTCTGTGGCTTGGGAAATACCATGATAACCCCCCACACGTCAACATTGAGAAAATCGACAAACCTATGAAAATTCTAGGCGTTTTTTTCACTTATGATTGGCGCAAAAGACAGGAACTAAATTTCGAAGAAATATTGAAATCGCTATCGAAATCTATGAAAAGATGGGAATGGAGAAACCTCACTTTATATGGGAAAATTCAAATTGTGAAGACATTTGTCATACCCAAGTTTATGTTTCGTGCCTCTCTCATTTCCCTTACAAAAAATATAATTAAGCTTGTCGACTCTACTATCTATAGCTTCATTTGGAAAGGTAGGGATAAAATTAAGCGCCTTGCTCTCATAAGTGACTATAAAAACGGCGGTTTGAGAATGCCTCATACTCAGACAATGATCGACACTCAACGTATTATGTGTCTTAAGAAATATAGTGAAGATTATATTAGTCCTTGGAAGCAAATACTCTCCTTTTTTCTGAAAGATTATAGTGGTAAGTTTCTCTTGCATTGCAACTTTTGCGTTGCCGACTTGCCAAGCTGTCTTCCAAATTTCTATAGAGAATGTTTCGAAGTCTGGTGCAATCTTTCTGTAGAACCCATCTTATCCCGAGAACAAGCTTTAAACCAATTATTATGGAATAACCAATTCCTCCGCATCGGTGGTAAGCCTATTTTCAACAAGACGCTTTTTTCAAAAGGTCTCATATCTCTTGCGAATATCTTAACAAATACTGGTAGCCTCAAACCTTGGACCTTTTTCAAGGCGAAAGGGCTAAATGTTAATGATTATTTGCTATTGTTTGGTCTTTTCAACTCCTTTCCTCCCGCATGGAAAAGGCTCATCAGCTCCAACGACAATATCTCCTGACACTTTAGCTAACACTTCAGCTGACTCTCACAACACCAATTTCAGTTACACTCTTCATTTAAAGGATGGTAGTCTTCCACTTGATTCAATCACCTCCTCTAAATTGTATTGGAAACTTATAGAAATTATTCAGGTCTATCCTTCAGCACGGCATAAATTTAGCACCTTGTTTCAGAATAGTGATGATCTTAATTGGGAAGTGATCTATCAAATTCCTCATGTTGTCACGCTTGACACTAAAACAAGAGTTTTTCAGTATAAATTACTAAACAGAATAATTTATACTAACAAATCTTTATACAAAATGAAAATAATCGATTCACCCCTCTGCACTTTTTGCAAAATGTCAGATGAATCTCTCGAGCACCTTTTTTGTAGATGTGATCTCATAGTAGCATACTGGATGTCGGTTGTTCTCTGGCTTAAATCTTTGTACATCGCTATTGATTCTCTAAATGACTGCGACATAATTTTTGGATTAACGGAAAAAGGCCTCATTGGTTGCTTTTAAATCATATTATTATTGCTGGAAAACTAGTTATTTACAACAGTCGTCTGAAGAATATCTTACCATCATTGCGTTATCTCATGATAAAATTAGATCACATAGAATCCATTGAACGATCTATAGCCATAAAGAACAACCGACTTAAAACCCACGAAGGAAAGTGGAAGCCTCTCATTAATTAAAGACACATTTCTGCATATCTTTTATTAAATGCTTATTGTATAGACATTTCTATATAGACACTTCTGTATTTTGTTAACCGTATTTATATATTTATTTATTTATTTTCCTTTCGGGTGTTAATGTATATATATGTAGTGTATTAGTGTATAGTAGTACAGTATACAATGTAGATGTAAAAAGTAGTATCGTGAAGTGTAATAAATAAATAAACGTATTAAATTAAAAAAAAAAATATATATATATATATATATATATCTTCGTATAGGAGAGTACAGAGGTTGGGTGATGGGTGAAGGCTACAGGAAACTTAAGACTATGTTGCACCAATCAACCAAAAGAAAATGATAATTGCATGAACCTGTGGTAATGTTACGACATGTCTCTATCTCAGTCCAGTCTCACGCTAGGATGTGCGCTGGACGTGAAAACTCATACGCCACATAAAGTAAAACTTACAGCTCAATTTAGCAATTGTACGATGAACATGGTTTTCGATATCGTTCTGGTTGGCAATTTTCTCCACAATTTTAATTACTTCTACTGGAAATGCAACAAAAGATGCAATCTATTTCTTTTCCGAAATTTTTCAAGCGCTGAATAATCGACTATATTTCGAACTAGTTACTTTTAAGCAAGATCACTTAACCTTAATTGTCTATGTTTTTAATGCGTTCTAAAGAAACACTGAAACACAGGATTCATCACAGTCGAAGTTTCAGGAGAATCCACTCGAGCACCAGATCTAAACTGAATTAAAGCAGTTTAATTGTTTGATCGTATCCTTGGCTGCTTGTCGAACTGTGATCATCCTCCAGCAGAAAAGGGTCGGGCTTAGAGAAGAATTTAGGTAGACGAGAGTTAATGTAACGTTGAAAGCTATTTCATATTTGGCCGATCGAGACGTTGTGCCATATGACATGAGAATAGCCTGCACAATGATAAAAGGAATATAGCAGGTAACTAATGCCAGCTGCACCCATAATACGCTAGAAACTGACTTTTTGTATCGTGCAATATTCAGTGGTACTTGTCTTCCATTAGCTTGTGCTTGTGGGGCTGCGCGCACTTGAAGTTGATATTGTCGAAGCTTCTGATAAATCTTTGCATAGGAGAAGACAGTGGTTGTTAGGGAAAATAACACGAGAGCAAAGGCTACAGTTAAAGCTTCACTAATACCCCAAAGGTTCATCGATGCACATGATATTGCAATCAACCAAAAGCAAATAATAAACGCACGAACTCGTGGTAACGTTACAACATGTCTGTATCTTAGTCCAGATAATAGGGCTAGGAGTCTGTCCACGCTTATTGCGCTGGATGTGAAGATCGATACCTGACACAAAACAAAGCTTGAAGCGTTACATATGATAGTTAGGTAGTAAATGACTTTCAAGTTCATTTCCGTAACAGAAGATAAAAGGAAAACGGCGTAGAGTGGTTGTGTAATAACTCCCACGCAAAGATCAGTGATCGCAAGACATCGTAACAGAAGTTTTGTTGGTGGATGAAGAGAAGTCACTTTATGAAGAGCAACAAGGATCAGAGCATTGCCCAGTGGTGCGGTGATGGATAGAAAAAGGTTCGAGGCTGAAAGAAATGCAACCATGTCAGTTGGTAACCACGATTTGTTTGTTTCGTTCAGCTCGGTTCTCCTGAGTTCTTTGCTTACAGTGAAGTTCGCCATTCTTGTTCACTGGCTCTTACTTGCAAGTGTGTTGTGTTGGAAAAAAACTTCCAATGGATGTGTTTTGTGGCAGAGGAGCTTTGACATTTCCTTTACGGATATCTTTATTCAGCGTTTTTAGAATGGGCAACATTAAGTTAATATAAGTAAGTCAAGGGCAAATAAAAGTAGGAAAAACTGACAAAAGGAACACCTGCCTTTGGGCTTCAAAATGTTTTCTTTTCAATCTTCTTATAATCCGTAAAATATATACTTTTAATTTTACTTTTAAGAAGCGGTGTTTTTTTTATTTGCAGAAGTTTGAGTCGTATTTTAATTATCATAGCACGTTCCTGAGTATCTCACTATAGGGAGAACTTCAGAATGTGCTGAATTGAGTTCAATTGACATCAATATATTGATCGTATTTGTTTTCAGTCCGGAACTACTTAAGAAGCAATTTATTCCGGAATTAAAAAAAGTTTTATTCACACAAAATAAAATCAATAAAAAATAATAAAATAAGCGTTATTTCCCTACCTTTGGGAACTTTTGACAAAAATAAAGTTCTAGTACTACGCAATATGACAGTAAATGGCTAAGACTAGTTTATTTCAGTTTTTTAAAGTTGACTTTGAAATTTCTTTGCGTAAATTGCTTTCTTTCTTTTTTACCCTGGGCTCATTTTTTTTGGATGTTCTAAACATTCAGAGTTGGAATATTTTTCTTGCTAATTTCATTCATTAACTCAAAAAGAATCACCGACAGCCCCAACGACTGGTCGAGAAAATCACGCTAAAGAGGTCAATATTAATTTTAATTTTGCAAAGCGGTAGAAAACCACCAAAATGGCTCAAAAATTATCAAGGGACTGATTCAGTCTTTGAACTACAAGCCTGTGTAAATGCAGTGGAAACAGCAGTGTCAAGCGACGAGGAAGAATGAAGGATAAAGTGCTACTACAAGTTGCAGCATTAAAAAAGCTCCTATTTTTGCAATGCTGGCAGAAACGTCGTAGCCGTGGTGGAGGAAGTGGGTTAGGCTTTCCTTGTACATGGCCGTGACAAGTTGCAAACCTTCTCTGCGTAGAAAGACCGTTTTCGCTGCAAATGCCTGTCTGGACACATCTTTTTTGGTTGCCTATGTAGCGAGCAGGTTCTTCCTTCCGTAATATAACTTGCACTTTTACAATCGACTTGCCTCGCACACATTTGAGAACAGGACAACGGTGAATCGACCTCACCATTCCAAACAATGGAACAATTAACGTCGATCTGTTACTTGTAATGTTACGTCGATCTGTTACATGTAATGTAAATTCTCCCTTTCTTTTATAACTTGGCTGTTCTTCTTTTCTGTAATTTTTTCTGTAAATTTTCACAGTAAACTGTAAATTGTAATTTATTATTAATTGGTACTAAGACTTCGTCTTTTATATTAATTCTAATTTCCTCGTCTTAATGTTAGTTAACAGGCTTTCAGAATCCTCATTTGAGTTCGGGTTGAAAAAGGTTAATTTTTTAAGCTGAGCTATCTCAAGAACAGTCAATTGAAGAGCTCATAGAAATGTTTAACTTGTGATAGGTTGCCCTGATTGTTTACAACTAATTCAGTGCGCGCAGTAACTGACGCTGGTAATAATAAGACAGCACTTAAATGCTCTAGACAATTCTGGTAAAACAAGAAACAGTCAGCCTATTGAGTTTAATGTGTTCACTTCTTTCACTTTGCAACTGATCATGAGAAGGATGAATTACTTGCACAAAACCAACGCCTTAAGGCAACCATTGTGGACATGCTTGCAATTCGGCGAACAGCCAAAGCAAGGTTTACCAGGAAACGCAATGAACTCCTGAAGTCTATGGATGCCGACCAAGGACGGGAATTGGTCGAAGGTAATTACGTGAAGTTTTCCGAAGCATGAGATATCGT
>CAXHUQ010001280.1:30000-60000 GCA_964020085.1 Micromussa lordhowensis
CCATTTTGTTTGGCGGGAGTTCTGAATGACTTTGATTCCTAAGCCTAAGTTCATTTTGCCGTTGGTTTGCTGGAAAGGAAATAAGCTTGTGAACACTAATATGAACAAGCAAGTCTGAAATGGCTGAGGAGGTAGAGACATTTCTGAAATATGTGTTGGAGAGATCCAAGGAAATAAATGGAGGCCTTCCCTATGAAAGGCGAGGAAACTGTGATAACTTGCTCAATGGACTGCTGTTGCACGTGGATTTACTGGGCAAAACTGTGCAGTTCTTGCATGAAATTGGAAATATTTCATCTCTTGACCAACAGGATAAGGTAAAATGGAAAGATCTGGAAAACGTTTATTCTGAGGTTGAAAAGGAGTTTGTATGTCTCATCCTTGAAAAGACCCAAGACTGTATTTGGCAAATTATTTGTACTGCACCTTAAAAACATTATTTTTCTTTATTTGCCATCACAACAGCCATGGACCACGAACTTCCATCTTATAAGCGCATGATGCCCATCTATATACCAAAGAGAATTTGGCCAGGGTACATAGTACTTCCTCCTCGATACCAATGCGCCCCACGTTAGGGCAGTATTGCGAGGCTCCACTCTGTTTATACCCGCCCTAATTCGGTATCTTTCCACATGCAAACCAATAGAATGAAAATAGCCTGACATGAATGGCTCACCAGTGGTACGACCATGGCGTGAGATGTAGTCTTTAATAATATCGTCAATTTTCTCATCTGGGAGTCAAGCTTACGGTGGCTTCATATAGTTTCCTGACCGCGCACAACCTGGTTACTAAAAAGTGGCTGATGGCGCGAGCTTTAAAAAGTTCGCGCGACCGACGCGCGGCTCTCCCACGCAGGAAGTAAACAAACATGGCTTCCCAACTTTGCAAAGTCTTGTTTCGTCAAAAACTTGGAGTCCAAAAGAAGGTTTAAAAAAATCACTTCCTCGATCGAGGGGCAATTCGTCATGAAAATTTGTAAGACAATTTTTTAACTGGAGCTAAAAAGCACAAATTCGCTAAAAGCGACGAAACTACCTTTGCAACCCCTATTTTTTTGGCCTTCAAAAGATTCCTCGGGACAAATTTCATGTAATGTCAAAGTTTAGGAAATTTTCACCGAAGGAAGTGGAAGAAAATTGAAATAAAAGCAAAATTTACACTGTAAACAACCTATCTTTAGAGAGTTTTATTTCCGGATAAAACCCTGTTAATTTAACAGTGATGGTTCAAAAGAGTAGCTTTGCCTTTCAGAAGTTTATTTCGATAGACTTGAGAGAGGTACGATTAAGAGTAATACGAAAATTCCCGTGGATAGTGGATACTTGCGCGCGCTAAATGAACAGCGAATAACCATATGGAGCCACCTTAAAAAGTTTTGGAGTTATGGAAGGTTTTGAATGGAACTTCACGCCAGCTGATGCACCATGGCAAAATGGAACATCAGAATATCTCATCTCTCATCTCTCTCTCAAAAGATCACCCAAGGCTGCCATTGGAGAAAGCATCCTACCGTTTTCAGAGGTGATTTAAGCTGCTTCCTTGGGGATTAGAGGACTGTGGATTTAATTCAAGTTCATTTTATTAGGGGACTGCAGAAGGGTTGGGGGCTTAAAATTTATGCACCGAACAATCTTAACTTGTTAGAAAGTAGAATACTTACAAGTATTACAAGGAGTTCAATACTTATGCCCAATAGACTTTCGTAAACGGCTGTTTATTTAAAATTCTTTTGTATGCATTTTAATTAGCCTTGCCAACCAATATACTTTCAGAGTAAAAATTCTTTTACCAAATTCGAAATGAGGTTGTTAAGGCTGATTTTAATACTTTCAAGATAATTTATAACTGGTCGCCATTTATGAAAGTGGAATACTTTGCATGGGAGTTTAATTCCCTTCCACAACCCACTCTTGAAAAGTAGAAGGGTATCAAACTCCCTTGGTCAATTTTCCGCCTTGGGGGAGAGTAGGAAATTGGATGGAAGCCTTTAACCCAGAATAGTATTAACATCTTAGTATTAGCTTCTACTTTGAGAATGGGAGTGCTGATAGAAGTGAACAAAATTTACATGAGAATGTAGGGAACGAGACAACTTCATCAACATTCACTTTTGAGGTTCTACATCATATTTATTTTTCATTGTTTACATGTTTTAGCTATCATTTATTAAGGAACGTTTTAAGGGCTTATTGGACTCTAGTCTTTAATTTGCTCTTCGCCCCTTCTTTACATCAGTGAAGATTACTTTCGTTAACAGCAAAAGTCGTGTTCCTTCTTTCTTCTTCTGTACTTCTTGTACACGATTTTAATATTATATATGATCATGCATTACTATCAGGATCGAAAGATGAACAAATTGATATTTTCAAGTTTATCGAGTGTTTATCTAAAAGCTTTGTGCACTTGTATTGAAGCCATTTTCTTTTCTTAATGTGCTGTCATTGTTCACATTTTTTACTATTCCTCAGCCTACCTGTTGATAAAATCAAATATAAACAGTATATACTAAGCCAACTTGACCCTGTGCTAGGTAATGCATACTGATTGTCGTTCACTTTTATCTTGTGCAGTGTCAGAAACTCAATAGTAATTTTCCATTTCGACATTCATTTAGTTTCCTTCATCCAGTGCCATATTGATTATCCAATGTCAGAAGTTAATGTAACTATTAATTCCCCATACTGATTGTCATTCAGTTTTTTCCAGTGACTAAAGTGAAATCTTCCATAGTGATTGCTGTTCCCTTTTTTCTTCTCGAGTAACAGAACTGAAGTAATTCTCCCTATTGCTTGTCATTCCATTTCTCTTTTCCAGTGATGATCTATTTTATTTTGAAGTGTTTCTGCACTTGTCTCGCAGCCAAATCAAATGTTAATAAGAATCAAATGTTGATGATACATTACAACAAATTAACTAGAATATCCAGCCTCCCCGACCTCACCCTCGGTAAATGTCACATATACATTGATTGTTACTTATTTTTACCTTGTTCGATGCTGGAACTGATATCAATAGTAAATCCTCCACACTGATTGCCATTCATTGTGTATCTTGTCCAGTATGGGAACATACTTTGTAATTCTTTAAATTGTCACTTGTTTCTTGCCAGGTGTAAGAACTGAGGTAGTAATCCTAACTTATATTGTAATCTGCCATACTGGTGCAGGAGTAAACCCTCCATACTGATTGTCACTTATTTCTATCTTGTTCAGTGTTTTCTCGTCATTCATTTTTATCTTGTACAGACAGAACTGAAATAGTAATTCTCCATACTGATTGACATTTAATTTATCTTGTCCATTATGAGAACTGAAGTAGTAATTCTCCATACTGATTGTCCTTCAGTTTTATGTTCCCAAATAGACTCTAGCAAGTCATCTTATCCCGCTGGATAAGGGTAATAGTGAAGTCAGAGCAATAGGAGTGGGAAAATAATTATTAGAATTATTGGAAAGTGTGTCACAAAGGTGACAAAACAAGGTATACTAGAGTAGAGTGGCTTGCTTCAGGTTTGCGCCAAACACAAATCCGGAAGTGAGGCAGCAGTGCACGCAATGAACATTTTTTTTCAACATGAGGAAGCCGATACAGTGCTGCTGGTGATGTGCCAGAACTGAAATTGTAATCCACCATACTTAATGCCAGTCAGTTTTACCATGTCCATATCACAAGTGATATAATTGTAATTCTCCATACTGTTTGCCATTCATTGTTAACTTGTCCAGAGTCAGAACTGATCTTGTAATTCTCCATACTGGTGTAAATTTTAAATTTTCTTGTTTTAATTATTAGACTTGATGCAATACTTTGCTTTTTATTATTTTAGAGTGTCTCATATCTTATTTTCTTGTATTATTGTTGGATATTTGAGAACCTTCCTGTTATTAATTTTTAATACCTCACCTTTTTATTCTGTACCTATTTATAAATTAAGGCCACTGGTTTCTCAGTTACTACTGTTCTGTGTGACCCTCAATAAATAAAGTTGATTATGATTATTATTCTCATTATCATCTTAAGATGATGGAGGTCTCCCGAATGTAGATACAAAATGGCTTTCAAAGGATCCTTGCTAGCAAGTCATTCAAGAAGTCTGGCTCTAATTTGTGTGAGGCTTTTGCAACTCTGACCTGCTGATTGTGTACAGAATACATTGAAAAGTGCATGACAAAGGTGACAAAACAAGACATACTAGAATCAAGTGGCTTACTTTAGATTTGCATCGAACACATATCCGGGAGTGAAGCAGCCGTGCACGCAATGAACAGTTTATTCCAGCATGAGGAAGCCAATACAGTGCTGCTAGTGGATGTGTCAGAACTGAGATTGTAATCCACCATACTTAATAATGCCAGTCAGTTTTGCCTTGTGTAGTGTCACAACTGATATTATTGTAATTCTCCATACTGTTTGCCATTCATTGTTACCTTGTCCACAGTCAGAACTTATCTTCTAATTCTCCATACTGGTGGAAATTTTTAATTTTCTTGTTTTAATTATTAGACTTGATGCAATCCTTTGCTTTGTATTATTTTAGATTTTTGTATTATAGTTGCTTATTTGAGAATTTTCCTGTGTTAATTTTTAATATATTGTGTAGCTCACCTTTTTATTCCGTACATATTTATAAATGAAGGCCACTGGCTTTTCAGTTACTACTGTTCTGTGTGACCCTCAATAAATAAAGTT
This sequence comes from Micromussa lordhowensis, assembly GCA_964020085.1. NCBI lineage: Eukaryota > Metazoa > Cnidaria > Anthozoa > Scleractinia > Lobophylliidae > Micromussa > Micromussa lordhowensis. The sequence continues at coordinate 34,696 of CAXHUQ010001280.1, forward strand.
GATTATGAGGTCTCCCGAATGTAGATACAAAATGGCTTTTAAAGGATCCTTGCTAGCAAGTCATTCAAGAAGTCTAGATTTTTGTATTATAGTTGCATATTTGAGAATCTTCCTGTATTATTAATTTTTAATACATTCTGTAGCTCACCTTTTTATTCTCTACATGTTTATAAATGACACCCACTGGTTTTTCAGCTACTACTGTTCTATGTTACCCTCAATGAATAAAGTCGATTATGATTATTATTATCATCAGTATAATCTAAAGGTGCTGGAGGTCCCCCGAATGTAGATACAAATGGCTTCCAAAGGATCCTTGCTAGCAAGTCATTCAAGAAGTCTGGTTCTAATTTGTGTGAGGCTTTTGCAACTCTGACCCGCCGATTGTGCACAGAGCACATTGTTCCCACATACCATTGAGGCAATTGTGGCAAGTCATCTTACCCCGCCGGGTAAGGGTAACAGTGAAGTCAGACCAATAGGAGTGGGCGAAGTAATTAGAATTATTGGAAAGTGTGTGACAAAGGTGACAAAACAAGAGATACTAGAGTTGAGTGGCTTGCTTCAGGTTTGCACCGAACACAAATCCGGGAGTGAGGCAGCAGTGCACGTAATGAACAGTTTATTCCTGCATGAGGAAACCGATGCAGTGCTGCTAGTGGATGTATCAAACACCTTCAATCTTTCTTGGCAAGAACACACTAAAAGTCTGTTGAAATCTTTTAATAAGAAAATAGCAGTCCTCAGAACAATTAAATTCTTGCCATCATCTATCCTACAGACCATTTATTTTAGGACTGTACTTCCAAGTGTCTTATACGGAATACTAGTGTGGGGTTCCTGTTCACCTGCACTAATGGATGATCTTAAGCGTGCTCAAATACGAGCTTCTAAACTTATTTTCAAACTTTCAAGGAATTCGAATGACTTGATCAATTAATTAAATTGAAAGGATGGAACAATTTATCATTTTTCTACACTAAGAGACTGTTAGAAGAAGCTTATAAATCCTACAATAGATGCAATACCAATGTTGTAAATGATCTAGTAATGTTAAAACAACCATCTCACTGCCTGAGGAAATCATGGAACCTACAACTTGTCATTGAAACAGGCAGTTTGCCAGCATTCAAGAACATATTTTGTAGTTCACCTATGTATGCAAATTGCCGGCATATGATTTTTTATTATGTTATTTTAATGCTCTCACTTTTCTGTCTTTCATTCATGTTTGTAATTTAATTAAAGGAAGTTTTCAATTAGGGCCAAACTTTTTGGTTGTTGTTAGTCATTGGGCATTGCTTTGTTTTACTCTTTTACCTTGATGCATCTTTTAATTTGCATCCTGAATAACCCTTAATTGTATTATTTGTATTGTATTGTATTCTTCCAGTATCACACAAGCCCTATAATTGGTGTGAAGTCTACAAATCTGGATCTAGAAAGAGTTCTAGAACCTGTAATTGCTAATGTACCTCCAACTGTAATTATAATAATAGTAATACTATTATAATACTTCATTTAGTTGATCAAAATACCTAAATTGTTGCATTTAATAAAAGATAAAATGATTAAAAATACATCTAAAAAGCGCTTTTGTTACAAACTTAAAAAGGGTAAAATGATAAAAAGGTAAGACTATATTGCATTGCTAATTTAAACTTAAAACATAACCTATTGATAAATCTATTTTTAAAACACTCAGTGTTTATACGAAGAAGCTCGGGCTGCTCTTTTAATTGAACTGACAAATAATTAAAATCAATAAATTAAAATAAATAATTCTTTTAATCAGGGTGACAAATTGTGATACAAAGTTAGTTAGCCACACAATCACACCATGATCTGATCAGCTCTGATAATTCTCTTAAAAATGCTCGTCAGACCTTGAGCAGCCAAAGTTTGAGAAAACTGATCTACTTCAAGAAGACATTTTTATCTAATGACCAATGTCTGAACTAACTCAAGATTTAGTTCCATTCAGCTAACACTACAATAAATAACATTGGCAAATTGAGTAAGAGTTGTATTACATGTATGCTGTTCAGTGATTTCTAAGTTTCAGTTTAATGATACTTTTCCACATATATGGTACGAAAACAAAGCAAAAAGATGACGGGATAGTAGCAGGGCCACTCTAAAGAAAGAAACCTAAATTGTGTATTTTATAAAAATAATATGATTTCCTGAAACACCTTTACAAAACAGAATTGAAAAAGAAAAGGAGGTTGCTCAAGAACAACTGATTTTAATATCTGATCCCTATAACCATTCCGAACCAAGACAAGCAGTATGGCAAAAAGGAACAGCATGTTACAGGAGGCTTATGGTACACACTTTGGCCCAATTGGAAAGCAGAAAAAAAAAGAAACCAGTGAAAATCGTTAAGCAGATCGTCAAGACTGGAAAATGCAACATGCAAGAAACTGTTCTCACATAGACACACCCACAAAACACTCTTTGAAGGTTGCATCCAGCTGTGCCCCTACCACCAGATGCTCTTGTCCAATGATCTTGCACGAAGCAAGTGACTGTCAACATACTTTCCACTGTTGATCACTATGCACAGCAATCATTAGCTGTACTGCTCTCCTCTACACCCCAAGGTTCTCAGCTAAACAACCTTGGCAATCCAACAGAATGTAGAAACAGCCCTTAACCAATGGCAGCACCATTCCAAATAAACTAGTGTCCAGTTAACCAAGCCCAATGATATTAAATAGTAAAGGAACAATGGCTAGCCCTCAGTCTGGATCAAACACCCAGTTAGGCCTGAAGCAAACAAACCTAACCAAGATCATATCAGGCTGTATGTCCAAACCAATATTGTGCCTAGACCTGTGATCTACTACATGTATCTCAGCCATTAGACTTTATATTCCATTGTGACATCCCAACACAACCATGTTTGAAAAAATGTCCTTTGAAAACATTGATCATTTGTTTATTTACTTCAAAATAATTTATTGTTTTATATTGCAGACTTGTCACTTATGATTTCCGGCCAAAAGCGCAGGCCGCGGGTAAGGCTTCGCAGTATTGTCGGTCACTTAACATTTTTCCCCAAAAGTGCAGGCCGCGGGTCAGGCTTCAGAGAAGTTTCAGTTACATATAAATTTTGGCCAAAAGCGCACGCTGCGGGTCAGGCTTCCGAGTAGTTTCGATCACTTATGATTTTTGGCCAAAACCGCAGGCCGCGGGTATGGCTTCGGAATAGTTTTGGTCCTTATGATTTTTCGCCAAAAGCGCAGGCCGCGGGTCACGCTTCGGAGTAGTTTCGGTCACTTGCGATTTTTGGCCAAAAGCACAGGCCGCGGGTCAGGCTTCAGAATAGTTTCGGTCACTCATGATTTTTGGCCACAAGTGCAGGCCGCGGGTCAGGCTTCCCAGTAGTTTCAGTCACTTATGATTTTTCGCCAAAAGTGCACGCCGCGGGTCAGGCTTCGAAGTAGTTTCGGTCACTTGCGATTTTAAGCCAAAAGCACAGGCCGTGGGTAACGCTTCGGAGTAGTTTCGGTCGCTTATGATTTTTGGCCAAAAGCGCAGGCCGCAGGTGAGGCTTCTGAGTATTTTCGGTTACTTAAGATTTTTCCCCAAAAGCGCAGGCCATGGGTCAGGCTTTGGAGAAGTTTCAGTCACATATTAATTTTGGCCCAAAGCGCAGGCAGTGGGTCAGGCTTCGGAGTAGTTTCGGTCACTTATGATTTTTGGCCACAAGTGTAGGCCGCGGGTCAGGCTTTGAAGTAGTTTCCGTCACTTATGACTTTTGGCCAAAAGCCCAGGCAGCGGATCAGGCTTCGGAGTAGTTTCGGTCACTTACGACTTTTGGCCAAAAGCACAGGCCGTGGGTCGGGCTTCGGAATAGTTTCGGTCACTTATGATTTTTGGCCATCAGCGCACTCCGCGGGTCACGCTTCGAACTAGTTTCGGTCACATGCGATTTTTGGCCCAAGCCATAGGCCGCGGGTCAGGCTTCGGAGTAGTTTCGGTCAATTATGATTTTTGGCCAAAAGCACAGCCATGCGGGTCAGACTTCGGAAAAGTTTCGGTCACTTACGATTTTGGGCCAAAAGCGCAGGCTGCAGGTCAGGCTTCGGAGTAGTTTCGGTCACTTATGACTTTTGGCCAAAAGCACAGGCCATGCGGGTCAGACTTCGGAAAAGTTTCGGTCACTTACGATTTTGGGCCAAAAGCACAGGATGCGGGTCGGGCTTCGGAATAGTTTCGGTAACTTATGATTTGTGGCCACAAGTGCAGGCCGTGGGTCAGGCTTTGGATTAGTTTTGGTCACTTGTGATTTTTGGCCAAAAGCACAGGCGGCAGGTCGGGCTTCGGAATAGTTTCGGTCACTTATGAGTTTTGGCCACAAGCGCAGGCCGCGGGTCAGGCTTCTAAGTAGTTTCGGTCACTTGCGATTTTTAGCGAAAAGCACAGGCCGTGGGTCAGGCTTCGGAGTAGTTTCGGTCACTGATGATTTTTGGCCAAAAGCGCAGGCCGCGGGTGAGGCTTCGGAAGTATTTTCGGTCACTTAAGATTTTTTCCCAAAAGCGCAGGCCGTGGGTCAGGCTTCGGAGAAGTTTAAGCCACATATTAATTCTGGCCCAAAGCGCAGGCAGTGGGTCGGGCTTCGGAGTAGTTTCCGTCACTTTTCATTTTTGGCCAAAAGCGCAGGCAGAGGATCAGGCTTCGGAGTACTTTTGGTCACTTGCCACTTTTGGCCAAAAGCACAGGCCTTGGGTCTTGCTTCAGAATAGTTTCGGTCACTTATGATTTTTGGCCACAAGCGCAGGCTGCCAATCAGGCTTTGGAGTAGTTTCGGTCACTTGTGATTTTTGGCCAAAAGCACAAGCCGTGGGTCGGACTTCGGAATAGTTTCGGTCACTTATGATTTTTGGCCACAAGCACAGGCCGTGGGTCGGGCTTCGGAAAAGTTTCGGTCACTTACGATTTTGGGCCAAAAGCGCAGGCCGCAGGTCAGGCTTCGGAGTAGTTTCGGTCACTTATGACTTTTGGCCAAAAGCACAGGCCATGCGGGTCAGACTTCGGAAAAGTTTCGGTCACTTACGATTTTGGGCCAAAAGCACAGGATGCGGGTCGGGCTTCGGAATAGTTTCGGTAACTTATGATTTGTGGCCACAAGTGCAGGCCGTGGGTCAGGCTTTGGATTAGTTTTGGTCACTTGTGATTTTTGGCAAAAAGCACAGGCGGCAGGTCGGGCTTCGGAATAGTTTCGGTCACTTATGAGTTTTGGCCACAAGCGCAGGCCGCGGGTCAGGCTTCTAAGTAGTTTCGGTCACTTGCGATTTTTAGCGAAAAGCACAGGCCGTGGGTCAGGCTTCGGAGTAGTTTCGGTCACTGATGATTTTTGGCCAAAAGCGCAGGCCGCGGGTGAGGCTTCGGAAGTATTTTCGGTCACTTAAGATTTTTTCCCAAAAGCGCAGGCCGTGGGTCAGGCTTCGGAGAAGTTTAAGCCACATATTAATTCTGGCCCAAAGCGCAGGCAGTGGGTCGGGCTTCGGAGTAGTTTCCGTCACTTTTCATTTTTGGCCAAAAGCGCAGGCAGAGGATCAGGCTTCGGAGTACTTTCGGTCACTTGCCACTTTTGGCCAAAAGCACAGGCCTTGGGTCGGGCTTCGGAATAGTTTCGGTCACTTATGATTTTTGGCCAAAAGCGCACTCCGCGAGTCAGGCTTCGGACTAGTTTCGGTCACTTGCTATTTTTGGCCCAAGGCATAGGCCGCGGGTCAGGCTTTGGAGTAGTTTCGGTCAATTATGATTTTTGGCCACAAGGGCAGGCCGCAGGTCAGGCTTCGGAGTAGTTTCGGTCACTTATGATTTTTGGTCAAAAGCACAGGCCGCGCAGGTCAGACTTCGGAAAAGTTTCGGTCACTTACGATTTTGGGCCAAAACCACAGGACGCGGGTCGGGCTTCGAAATAGTTTCGTTAACTTATGATTTGTGGCCACAAGTGCAGGCCGTGGGTCAGGCTTTGGAGTAGTTTCGGTCAGTTATGATTTTTGACCAAAACCACAGGCCGCGGGTCAGGCTTCGGAGTAGTTTTGGTCACTTGCGATTTTTGGCCAAAAGCGCACGCCGCAGGTCAGGCTTCAGAGTAGTTTCAGTCACTTGTGATTTTTGGGCAAAAGCACAGGCCGCAGGTCAGGCTTCGTAGTATTTTCGTTCACTTATGAATTTTGGCCAAAAGTTTAGGCCACAGGTCAGCCTTCGGAGTAGTCTCGGTCACGGATGATTTTTGGCCAAAAGCGCAGGCCGCGGGTCAGGCTTCAGAGAAGTTTCAGTCACGTATGATTTTTGGCCAAAAGAGCAGGGCGCGGGTCAGGCCTCAGAGTAGTTTTGGTCAGTTATGATTTTTGACTAAAAGCGCAGGCCGCGGGTCAGGCTTCGGAGTAGTTTCGGTCACTTATGATTTTCGGCCAAAAGCACAGGCCGCGGGTCAGACTTCTAAGTAGTTTTAGTCACTTAAGATTTTTTTCCCAAAAGCGCAGGCAGTGGGTCAGGCTTCGGAGTAGTTTGGGTCACTTATGATTTTTGCCCACAAGTGCAGGCCGCGGGTCAGGCTTCGGAGTAGTTCCCGTCACCTATGATTTTTGGCCAAAAGCGCAGGCTTCGGAGTAGTTTCGGTCACTTGCGACTTTTGGCCAAAACCACAGGCCATTGGTCTTGCTTCGGAATAGTTTCGGTCACTTATGATTTTTGGCTACAAGCACAGGCCGCGGATCAGGCTTTGGAGTAGTTTCGGTCACTTGCAATTTTTGGCCAAAAGCACATGACGCGGGTCGGGCTTCGGAATACTTTCGGTTACTTATGATTTTTGGCCACAAGCGCAGGTCGCAGGTCGGGCTTCGGAGTAGTTTCGGTCACTTGCGATGTTTGGCCTAAAGCACAGACCGTGGGTCAGGCTTCGGAGTAGTTTCGGTCACTTATGATTTTTGGCCACAAGCGCAGGCCGCAGGTCAGGCTTCGGAGTAGTTTTGGTCACTTATGATTTTTGGCCAAAAGCACAGGCCACGCGGGTCAGGCTTCGGAGTAGTTTCGGTCACTTGCGATTTTGGGCCAAAAGCACAGGACGTGGGTCGGGCTTCGGAATAGTTTCGGTAACTTATGATTTTTGGGCACAAGTTCAGGCCGTGGGTCAGGATTTGGAGTAGTTTCGGTCACTTATGATTTTTGGCCAAACCCGCAGGCTGCGGGTCAGGCTTTGGAGTAGTTTCACTCAGTTATGATTTTTGGCCAAAAGCCTAGACTGCGGGTCAGGCCTTAAAATAGCTTCGGTCACTTGCGATTTTTGGCCAAAAGCACAGGATGCGGGTCGGGCTTCGGAATAGTTTCGGTCACTTATGATTCTTGGCCACAAGCGCAGGTCGCGGGTCGGATTCGGAGTAGTTTCAGTCACTTATGATTTTTGGCCACAACCACAGGCCGTGGGTCAGGCTTTGGAGTAGTTTCGGTCACTTATGATTTTTGGCCAAAGCCGCAGGCCGCGGGTCAGCCTTCGGAGTAGTTTCAGTCAGTCATGATTTTGGCCAAAAGCGCAGGCCGCGGGTGAGGCTTCGGAGTATTTTCGATCACTTAAGATTTTTCCCCAAAACCGCAGGCCGCAGGTCAGGCTTTGCAGAAGTTTCTGTCACATATAAATTTTGGCCAAAAGCGCAGGCCGCGAGTCAGACTTCGGAGTGGTTTCGGTCACTTATGATTTTTGGCCACAAGCGCAGACCGCAGGTCAGGCTTCGGAGTAGTTTCGGTCACTTGCGATTTTTGATCAAAAGCACAGGTTGCAGGTCGGGTTTCGAAATAGTTTCAGCCACTTATGACTTTCAGGCAAAAGCGCACGCTGCGGGTCAGGCTTCGGAGTAGTTTCGGTCACTTAAGATTTTTCCCCAAAAGCGCAGGCCGCAGGTCAGGCTTTAGAGACGTTTCTGTCACATATGAATTTTGGCCAAAAGCGCAGGCCGCGGGTCAGACTTTGGAGTGGTTTCGGTCACTTATGATTTTTGGCCACAAGCGTAGACCACAGGTCAGGCTTCGGAGTAGTTTCAGTCACTTGCGATTTTTGATCAAAAGCACAGGTTGCGGGTCGGGTTTCGGAATAGTTTCAGTCACTTATGATTATTGGGCAATAGCGCACGCTGCGGGTCAGGCTTCGGAGTAGTTTCGGTCACTTGTGATTTTTGGCCAAAAGCACAGGCCGCGGGACAGACTTCAAAGTAGTTTTGGTCACTTGTGATTTTTGGCCAAAAGCGCAGGCCGTGGGTGAGGCTTCAGAGTAGTTTCAGTCACTTGTGATTTTTGGGCAAAAGCACAGGCCGCAGGTCAGGCTTCGAAGTATTTTCGGTCACTTATGAATTTTGGCCAAAAGTTTAGGCCACAGGTCAGCCTTCGGAGTAGTCTCGGTCACGGATGATTTTCCGAGTTTCGGCCAAAAGCACAGGACGCGGGTTGGGCTTCATAATAGTTTCGCTCACTTATGATTTTTGGCCACAAGCGCAGGCCACGAGTCAGGCTTTGGAGTAGTTTCAGTCAGTTATGATTTTTGGCCACAAGCGCAGGCCACGGGTCAGGCTTTGGAGTAGTTTCGGTCACTTAAGATTTTTGGCCAAAACCGCAGGCTGCGGGTCAGCCTTCGGGGTAGTTTCAGTCAGTTATGATTTTTGGCCAAAAGCGCAGGCCGCGGGTCAGCCTTTGGAGTAGTTTCAGTCAGTTATGATTTTTGGCCAAAAGCGCAGGCCGCGGGTCAAGCTTCGGAGTAGTTTCGCTCACTTATTATTCTTGGCCAAAAGCGCAGGCCGCGGGTGAGGCTTCGTAGTATTTTCAGTCACTTAAGACTTTCCCCAAAAGCGCAGGCCGCGGGTCAAGCTTCGGAGAAGTTTCAGTCACATGATTTTTGGCCAAAAGCACAGGCCGCGGGTCAAACTTCGGAGTAGTTTCAGTCACTTATGATTTTTGGCCACCAGCGCAGACTGCGGGTCAGGCTTCGGAGTAGTTTCGGTCACTTATCACTTATGGTCAGGCTTCGGAGTAGTTTCGGTCACTTGCAACTTTTGGTCAAAATTACAGGCCGCGGGTCGGGCCGGGCTTCGGAATAGTTTCGGTCACTTATGATTTTTGGCCACAAGTGCAGGCCTTGGGTCAGGCTTCGCAGTAGTTTCAGTCACTTATGATTTTTGGCCAAAAGCGCACGCCGCGGGTCAGGCTTCAGAGTAGTTTCAGTCACTTGTGATTTTTGGGCAAAAGCACAGGCCACAGGTCAGCCTTCGGAGTAGTCTCGGTCACGGATGATTTTTGGCCAAAAGCGCAGGCCGCGGGTCAGGCTTCAGAGAAGTTTCAGTCACGTATGATTTTTGGCCAAAAGAGCAGGCCGCGGGTCAGGCCTCAGAGTAGTTTTGGTCACTTATGATTTTTTACTAAAAGCGCAGGCCGCGGGTCAGGCTTCGGAGTAGTTTCGGTCACTTATGATTTTTGGCCAAAAGTGCAGGCCGCGTGTCAGGCTTCAGAGTAGTTTCGGCCACTTCCGATTTTTGGCCAAAAGCGGAGGCTGCGGGTCAGGCTTTGGAGTAGTTTTGCAGTGTTGTTTTATATTGCAGATGTTTACTAATGTTATGGCTTCAGGAGAGCTATTTCTGAGCTTTCATATATCGTTTGGTATCATAGAGCTGTATTTGTTTTGTTCTACAATAATACATTACTTTTCACAAAAAAGACAGAAATAGATATGGTAGGTGTGCAGTGCATCATGGTTGTTAAAATGAAAGACTGCAAAAGTTTTACGCTCATTGACATCACATCAATTTTGATATGTGACTAAATCATTTAGGTAGAGTGAGACTTCAACCAATGCAGCCAGCGGTTTTTCCCTCAACAGTATGTGACCTGTGAGGTGACCCTCAGGGGATTTGCAGGGCTCTTTTGTCTCACTGTACTACAAGTGTAGTTCAGTTAGTTGATCTTTGCAGATCATTTGCACAGCTTATGCTAGCGAATCTTTGTGGATTCTAATGCTCCCTGTCCTGCCTCCTTCTGGGTTTGCTGGTCTCTTGGTAAGTATTCGGTCAGGCAAGTTATTTCCAATGATATCTTTCAGTCTGATGGTGCCAGTTAGTGGCCGCTTTTTGGGGTGGTTCCCACTTCCACGGTTGCCCTGGACACCTCCCTTCAGCATATGGCACTCCGCTAGCCTTTTAGGCCCCAGTTCCCAAGGTCATCTATTTGCTGGTTCCTTGTCACTCCAGGAACTTAACTGTAGAGGAATCCATCAAGAAGTTTGTTGTACAGGTTTGATGTCTAAATTAACTTTTATATTTTTACCGGTAGATAGCCCATACCAGTAAAAATGTCATTAAAACTTCTCATGTTTGCCAAAGGAGAGGTTCATAATATATTTATTATTATTTTTTACCATTCCACGAGCTCAAAAGGACTGATCAGGTCCTTATAGGGATCTTTTTCCTTGTTTGATGCTTAATGTTTAGCTTGATTGTGGAATCCAAATTTGACACCTTAAAAAGCATGTTTCTGTGGCATAAAATGGTTGTTTAATTGAGGAAGACAGAATCTTCCGTGTTCCTTATCTGCATCAGTTAACATAGCAATATTCATAACTTTCACACAGTCAAAGTGCAGTCCAGCCCATCCAGACCTGTTGTGGTAACAACATTAATCTACCATGTTTAATCAGAGTAATTTTCAAATTCTATTTTGTTTTTAATTTGTTTTCTGTTTGGATTTAGGCATGATGTAATATTGTTGTTTTTTTTTTTAAGGGATGTCATCAGGTTATTTAAAAACTACCAATATTTGCACCGAGGCCTTCCATTCATGTATGCAAGCATACAATGTATGGTTATGTGTACATTTGGGTACTCTGTGTGATCCCTTCTTTGCAGAGGACTTTAGACTATGTGGCCTAACCATTCCTCGTATTTAACTTTCATGCAACACTTTAAATCTGGATGTAAAGTCACTTTGAGTCAATAACAAACTCATGATCATGCACAGAGTATTTTTGCTTGAAAAATAATTTTCTTAATTAGGCTAGATTGCCTACCCATGTTTAGAGCTGCAAGAAGAATTTTATTAATTATTTGATGTCACTATACTTACATTTAATTGTGCCTAGTTCTCTAGGTTGTTACATGTAAATATTTTTTTTGTCTCCAAATTTGTTTTCTTTTTGGATTTAGGCACGATGTAAGATTGTTGCTTTTCTTAAATGTCATCAGGTTATTTGAAAACTACCATTCCTTGCACTGAGGCCTTGCTTTCAAGTATTCAAGCATACAATGTACAGTTGTATGGTTATGTGTACATTTTGCACACTCTCTGTGATCCCTGCTTTGCAGATGACTTTGTACACTATGTGTATGTGGCCAAACCATCCCTCATTTCTCTTTCATGCAACCTTACAATTGATGAAAGGTCTCAATTGGCAACACTTCAAATCTGGATGTAAAGTCATTTTGAATCAATAACAGATTCATGATCATGCAGAGAGTATTATTGCTTGAAAGACGAATCTCTTAATTAGGCTAGATTGCCTGCCCATGTTTAGAGCTGCATTAATGATTTGTTGTGATTATAGTTACACGTAACTGTGCATACTTCTCTAGGTTGTTACATTGTATACATGTATGTTCAAATGTTTTTTAAATACCCTTTGTAACTGACAAAGAGGTCTCATAGAAACATGTAACTACATGTACATGTATAAACTATTACAAATAAAAAACAATTGTTATCTTTTTAAAACACTGCATTCATTTTAGAAGTACATTTACATGTACTTTGATTCAAACCTTATATCAATGATATTAACTTGACAGTTCATTGAATTGCACTGAACTCTTGGATCAGTTTAAGAGTATTACAGTTTGAAGAGCTTGAAGAGCAGTGTGTAATGACTCATGACAGACAAAAACAAGACACTGCAAATTGATGACTTGATCATTTAAGGCAAATACACTTTAGCAACATTAATGCAAGAAAATGAATGTCCCCAAGTTGCAAATACTCTATCGTCTCTCCAGAAACATTTTAACAATTAGACTATGGGGCATTTTTATCATCCACTCATTAAAATGACCTTGTAAACATATGTTTGTGCCTTTTTAAGTTAACAATTACCTTTTTAAGAAATAAGTACATGTATATGTACAAGCGTTCTCTGGTAAAAAGTTTTAAAAAGACTATGAGCTTTCGACGGACTAAACTGCTGTATTCAACGTTTTTTATCCGTTGAAGACAGCAGTTCATTCTGTCAAAAGCTCAGTCAGTTTAAAGTATTTTACCAGAGAACGCTTATACTTATTTCTTATCATGAATCCTGGCAACAGATCTTCAATATTTTTACATAAATTACCTTTTTGTTGAATAATGAAGTAAAGGGGTAAATTTTAGCACCTGGTGCACTGCAGTTGTTAAAATATTTCCCTAAGAAACCTGTTATCAATGAAAAAGCAAAATGAACTAAACTGGCACAATTAACTTCATCTTACATGTACTTCCAGCGTAATCTACCTCAACCCAAACCATGTATTCACACCCTGTATTCTGACATGATGAATGGTGTCATGATACTCCCAAGGGCTGGTGATTCATTTTGTATCAACTTGAAACTGTTGTACTGTCCTGACAATCCACAAGCTCCAAAACCACTTGCAGTCTTGTAATAACATCATCACTGATCCCATACTGTGTAGTTGAATTCCTCAAGCTTCATATAGTTGTCATGAATCATACATGTACCTGTTTTAGAATACCTCAAAGAATACTTCACATTAAATTCCATGTTCCATACTTAAAATGCAAAGTACTAAGTTAACATGTGTCACAGTCACAAATGTATCCAATAAAAAATTAATAACAATTTTTGACAGGGCAGGGGGGGGGGGGGATTATCCATCCTCATAGCTTTTTTACACTTTTTAAATTTCGAAGCTGGAACAAAACTGGTTGAAAGGCACAACTTTTTCTTTAGCACATATTGTAAGATTATACACTGACAAAATATGTTGACTGAGAAATACATGTACAGTAATAATCATTTTGCTTTTTGACTAATGCAAAATTCTGGTTGGTATGATATGAGAGTTAAAGGAACTCCTCAAGATGCAGTAACCAGAGAGCTCTGATTTCAAATTGCATTCCTCACTCAATAATATCACCATGTTAAGTGATCAACCTGATCAAGAACAGACTTTAATTATGAGCAAAGTATCCACCATACCAATATATGTAAGTCTGGATTGCACAAACTTCAAGTTTGACAAAATATTGTTTTTAATGTTGCTCATAGTCTAATTAGCATTCATGAACTCCTAAAGAGAACTTAAGGTCTAATGGTAAAACTGCAAGACTTTTATGCAGGAAAAAAAATACTTTTCAGAATTTTCAAGGCCTTTTCAAGCATCTTGCAAAAGTACGATCATTGGGTATACAGTGTACTAGACAAAGTAATTTTGAAAGCGGGGAAAGGACTATACTTACACCTTCCCTATCGGTAAGACCTAAGTTTTTTCATTTCCAGCTGAGCTACATGTAGCATCAATCAACTACATGTATATGTATATAGGCTGCTTGAATATCCAAATGGCCTGGCTTTGAGATATTGAATCAGAATTCTTATTCTTCGTCATGATTTAAAGATGTCATCACAAGTGTGCACTGTTAACAATACCCTTTTTGCCAATGTTGGGAGGGGGAAGTGGAGGGTTGTGTGGGGGTGGGAAGGTGATGGCCTATTGGTTGGTCAGTTGGACTCTGCATCAATAGGTCCAAAATGGGTCCAAGCTAGAGTTACTGTATCATCTTCTCAGGCAAGACACCTGACTCTCCCAGTACCTCCCCCTTCCAAGGAGTGGAAATGGTACTGGCCGATTGTAAGGGCAACCTGACAAAAAACAAGGGGTAACCTGTAATAGACTAGAATCCCATCCACAGAGAGAGTGACAATACCCCTAGGCACTACATGCTACAGAGATAAGAGTCAAGCACCAGCACTTATGAGCCATCTGGCTTCTCCACATCTCTAAGGGTGGAACCGACTCCCCTGCCCTGGAGCCGGTGAAATAATCAGTAGAGTGTTCTCGTCCTGAGCCACTGAGACCAGAAGAGGAATTCAATGTCCTGTTTAAAACAAACCTTTTGCCATAAAAGTTTAACCCCCTGGACTGGATGTACCAACAAAACTTTCAAGTGAGGGAGGGACAAGGTCATTGGTTGACATGCACCTTAAACAGACAGCTACACAGCAGATGGCTGGAAATGTAGAATGACAGGTTGGAACTAAGGCAATGGTGCACCATGGAATGAGGAGGGGAAATTGGAGAGTAATGCTCCTCGAGTGAGGTTGTACAGTCAAGATGATTCAAGAACCCACAATGAAGGACGATCCCCTGGTGGTGATGTGCTCAGCATGTGGTGTTGCAGTAGCCAAGGCTACGATTCAGATTTCTGAAGGAGCCAACTTTTATTATAGGAAAAAGACAGGCAGCCTTTGTAACAAGAGTTATTCCTTTTGATATTTAAATGACACATCTGATAGGGATGAAACTCGGCTTTTAATTTTTGGTTAAAAATTAGGAAAATAAGGCATTCCATGCCCAGTAGAAATAATGTTACATGTTCCAGGCCATAATGACAGTAGGTGGAATGAAGAGCAAGTCATGGTAAGTGATCTTTCCTTCATATCAGAGACATTTCTGTCCTTCAGGCATTCAGTTCAAGATGCTCAAGTGTATCTCTTGCAGGAACAACAGTGCAAGGATTTTCTTGCTGTGGTGAAGCAAAATCGTCCATGCATTCAGGAGAAGTACCAGGTGATGAGCTGACACATCTTGATGAAGATGTGGCTAACAGCAATTGCATGAACTGAGGAGGATTCAGGTTGTTTGCTCAAAAGTGTCATGGCAACCAAGATGTCGCACATGCACCCCTGCTCCACGCGCCGCAACCTTTGCCTCCAACCATGCGCTCCGCCGCGCCATCACCACATCTGCATTGCCTCCACCTTTGCTGCTGCAACACCTTTGTGCAAAAGCATTGTGAATCCTCTCCAGCTCATGCAACTTATGTAAGCTGCTTCTTCATCAAGGTGTGACAGTTCAGTGCTTGAGACATCTCCTAAATGCATGGAAGATAAAGCTTCGTCTCAGCTAGAAAATCCTAGCATTGTAGTTCCTGCAAGACATACACTCAAACATCTTGGGCTAAATGCCAAAAGGATGGAGAGGTCTCTGAAATGAGAAACAGATCGCCAACCATAACTTACTTTCCACCCCATCTGCTGATCTGTTATGGCATAAAGCATGTGACATCATCCCAACCAAGCAAGCAATACATCATTTTCCCAATTTTCAACAGCCAATCAGAAGCTGGGCGTCATCCAAATAAAATGTGTCATCTGAATATCAAGCACAAATAACTGTTGTTTTATAACCCATCTTTTTCCTATAACAAAAAGATTCATTCAGAGGTCTGAATCCTAATCTAGTTGACCACAATAACATGTGCTAACCATATCACTACTGAAGAATTGTCTTCCTCACTGTGGATTCCTGAATTAACCTTACTGTACAACCAAACTCAAGAGGTACCATTCCCTGATTTCCCCACTCCATTACACAATCCACTACTGCCCTGGTCCCATTCTGCCATTCCACATTTTCAGACATCTATTGTATAACTGCTTGCTAAAAGTGCTTGTTAACAAACGCCCTTTTCCTCCCTCACTTAAAAGTTTGGTGGTATATTCGGTGAAGGGTGTTGGACTTTAATGGTGAAAGGTTCGTTTCGCACAGGACACCAAATCCCCCCTCCAGTCTTTGTGGCTAAGAATGGGCACATTCCAGTGATGTTTCACTGGCTACTGGGCAAGCAAGTCAGTTCCATTCTCAAGGGATCAGAGAAGCCAAATAGTTCATCAGTACAGGTGCTCAACTCCAGTTTCTGTGACATGACGTGTCTAGGAGTGATGTCCCTCCCCTTGGATGGGATACTAGTCCATTGCAGGTGACCCCAAGCAATTGTCAGGTTGCCCTCACTAATTGGCCAGTACCATTTACACTCTTGGGATGAGCGAGACATTGCGAGGGTAATGTGTCGTGCCTGAGAACATGACGCAGCGACCCCAGTTTGGCTCCATTTTGGATCAATTGATCCAGAGTCTAACGGACTAACCGTAAGACCATCAACTCTCCACCTCAACACAACCTCCCTCTAGCAGCTCCCAACATTGGCAAAAAAGGTATTGTTAACAGTACAGGGTTAGGGTAAGGGTTAGGGTTAGGTTTACACACTTGCGATGAGACCTTTAGTGTAGGAAGAAGTCTAATTCAGGATACCAAAGACAAGGCATACATTAATTTGGATATTCAAACAGCCAAATTTAACCTGCCTTGATGCATTTAGTTGAATAATCTTCGCAGTGAGTGAACTTAGGACTTACCGGTAAGTAATGCATGTAGATTATTCTTGTTTTTTCCTTCGCTGCATGGTTAATTTTTGGCAGAATAACCAGTAACGTGTTGTTTCTAGAGAGAAGAACTTGTTAGCCATTCGTAACTACCAAAAGGATGTTGTAGTATACAGGTATTCTAGAACAATTATTATAACAATTATAGAAATTGTCTTTCTTCTGGTAACCCTCTTCTTTCACCTTCACCAATCACTTTAGTGACTAGGTGTCACATAAGGCCTCACCCCTTTTCATTGCTAGAACTTAAGTAATTAAGTGGCTCTATACCTGCTAACTTATACGCGGTATTCACTATCTGTTAGGTAAACTAGCAAGAATAGATAAATTATGCAATATCCAACAATCAGTGTGCAAAGGACAACAAACAGGCACACGTGCAAACTCGAAGCAGTAGAGAATGTTTTACAAATCCACGAAAATGCGAGCAACAGCAGTGAAATGCAGCAAGAGAACTAGTAACTTTGGAAAAAGCGTTCAAGCACTGGCAAAACAAATGTCTACTTTCACCTGAGATAGCCTTATGATGGATACTTCACTGAGACTAAAGTTTGCCTTTCACTCAAGTTTACCGAATTGAAATGACTCTCACCAATTGGTCAACAGTTTATCGTGGGAACATAGTTTTCAAAGAAATGAAGCACGGCTTTTTTGCAAACGTATCCGTTTCCACTAGTTGATAGCCATAGCGTACACAACTAACAACAGTTTGTGAGTTTACCTTGAAATACCAAGCACAACGTGGGCTTCTCGCTGCTTTTTTCCGACGAGCGTTGCAAGCGCTGTAAACAAGTCTAACAGGCTTCAACAGCAGCTAGTGACCTGGCGAAACACAGATATCAACGCTTGACTCCCTCACTAAACTAAATATTAGCAAAATGTTTGGCCAAAAGTACCATTAAACGGCCAACTGTGGTGTCGCCAACTGTAGCTTCAAAAATGAATTAATTTTCCCGCGACCGAGTGATCAAGCGAGTACAGTCCCGTTTGTCAGCGGTTTGTCCCTAAGGAAAGCGTAGATACGTCGTGTAAACTATCATATAGGCATCACATTCATTACCCTTTAAAGTGGTACTATGATCAAATTTTTTTAGTGTATCACAATGAATTCCATGAAAGAATGAAAACGCCGTTTACCGTTTGCAAATATCTGCATTAGTTCCGGAGATATTTAAGTTTGAAAAATGGGTAAAATATGCAAATGAGATGGCTGATGACGTCATACACTCAACCCAATGTTTTATTGAGTATATAAATAGGGTTATCTTAGCCAATTGGCAGTGCAAAACCTTCAAACTTGGCAGGCTAATAGATCTACAGGAAACACACCTATGACTACAAAAAATTCTGTTCCCTTGGCAACTCACTCTTTTCCAGGCCCCACCCACTTTATTTCAATATTTTGGTGATTTTCAGCTTGAAAATGTTAGACAACGCCACAAAGTCGAGCTAACATATTTATAAGCTTGCTGGATCATGCATATGAAGTGCTGTTAGCAATTATCAAAATGGAATGCCAAAGGTGGCCAGAAAAGCTTTTAATATGGGGGAGGTCTGGAACCCAGTATGTTGCCATGGTAACAGAACTGTTAAGCTCATATTGTGGAGCACATTTAGTAGAATCTTACTGCAAAGAATCAAACATTTCTGTTACAAACTGGCTGAGATATCTCTTTTCATCATACTTGGATAAAATCTGTTTGAGTATATGACGTCATCACTTGCCTAATTTGCATATTTTAAAAACTTGAATATCTCTGGAACGAAAAGAGATATTTGAAAGAAGTAAACGGCATTTTACATCTTATGCAGTCTACTGTTTATGTTTTAAAATGGCTTAAATAGGAAAGGTGCGATTTTCGTCATAGTACCACTTTAAAGCTATTTGGTAAATTCTCAGCTCCGACTATTGCATTTCTAGCTTTTTCATTGGCTAAAAAACTCCGACTATGAACCAATAGTCGGAGTTTTACGTCATATGGAAAATAGTGCGCCAAGTTTAAAAATTTTCCGCACGAAGTTTTCAACTTCAGCCCTCTATAATGGCCGAAATAAAAATCGGCGGCAAAACCCAGTTTAAAAATTTACTAAAACAATTATTCCATTCGCCCTTGTTGGATATGAAGTGATTATAACCAACTCGCGCTAAAGTATCCACTCAATATCTGGCGCAGATCGAGAGAAATGATAAGTTTGGTTTTCCCAAGAGTCTTGCTGTTTCTAGAGACAAAGTCGGGGAAACGTCGAGACTTGAGGGAAAACAAAACTTAATATTTTTCTTTGAAGATTAGACATTATTCAACAGGGGGATATAAACAAACAAACAAACGTTAACCAAGAACAACTATAATTTCCTTCAAAGCAAATTCCCGACAAATACATCATGAAAATGATGCAAAATACAAAATGAAGCTTACTTATCAATTAAACGTTATTAAAATCTTCATCATTTTGAATGGCCGCATTTGCTCCAGTAAAAGTTCCTGCTTAAAATTGACGCTCTCTTGTTTTCCTACACATTTATAATTAAGCACTTAAAGGATCCTAGTAAGTAGGTAAGTAACTTTGTCCTAGCCAGCCTCCGCCAGTTTCGATTGCTTTACTGTAAGCTGTGTTCCTGAAACTGTGTTCAATTATCTTAACTAGTTTCACAGTGATCTCCTTCATTTAAACATGCTCGGAATAACATATAATAGCCAAACTTTCGCATATAAACAAAATTAAAACAAAGGCGTGGCTGACTAGGGCTCTGTAATGACTCGCCCCGTATTTCTCCGAGACCCTCATTGTTACCCGAGGCGTGAAATTAACGAGACAAAGTATCACACAACAAAACATTGAGGAACACTTATGGCAAGCATAGTTAATAGAGCGGAATGGTTATGAAACCTGGCAAACTGAAGTTCTTTGTTGTGTGATTTTGTTGGCTAGTTTGGGGGTTGACCCTGCACAAACCCTGGCAAAATACAAAAGGTGGTTATGTGTGCTCGTACAACTAACCAATATAGAAGCACGCCGATTATGTAATTCATGCATAGTCAGTGAGCATAAAACAGAAGATGCCGTGCAGGGTCAAGGACCTTCAAACATAAATCTTAGCCTGTTTCTCAACTTCTTTGATGTTTATCGTGCTTGTTAACCATTTCCCTCAGTGTGGAGAGGCAATTTTCTAGAATACCTGCGACATTCTACAACTGAGCTAAACCTGTATCAAAAGTTAGATACAACACTTGATACATCTTGTTTCATCTACATGTACGTTATGTAATTTGACTAAATTTCTTAAAAACAAATCTACTGCCAAATCTGAGCGATAAAAACAGTACTGGCTAAACATTCTGATCACTATATTAGTAACTCACGCATTCATTATCCGTAATCCGAACCTATGGAACAAAGTCCGTTTGCGGACGGACAAGGAAAATACGAATGGCATTGACAAATGTGCGGTTGATGTACTATCAAATACAAGCCAAATGAGCACAAATGAAGCCGATTTCTGTACGTACGATAGGAAACAAAGCACGTCCGCAAATTTTGACATATGCAACGGCCGAATTCAGTACTTTTTAACGGTAGAAATACATTACAAAGTCTTCTAAGAGTGTTGCCGCTGAGTCGGTTGCTTCTTTGTTTCGCTTTCTGTGTTGCGATACTACGCCTTAATTTTTTCTTCCAGCCTCTCGGCAGTCCGGATTCCTAAATCCTTGAATCTGACTGGCTAATCGCGCGCATTCCAGCGGTTCAGATTTTCCATCCCGACCCGGTCTTCAGCAACTTTTTACGCTTTTTTGTTGTACTGTAAAACTGCGTAAAATGTACATATTCAACACAGAGTCAAACAAAGCAGCACTAAAATAACGGTTTTTCGTGAAGGCGTCTGCTTTGATTTCAACGTTTTTTTTAAGCTGTGCGTTTCAGTTTTCAGTAACATCCATTTTTGTCACATGGCGGACATTTTAGGCCAAACACCAACCTTGTTAATCGTAATATTACCCTTCAGTGTCACATGTAAATCAGTCCTACAAATTCTGCGAACAGTATCGATTTTTGTGCCCGAAACTCACGGGTAACCAAGATTTGAACTGAAAGGCTTTAATTAAAATTCAACACAAAATTTGCTTTTCAAGCAAGCCGTAGACAAAAAATTAAAGAAGTCATTTGCTAGTATTGGTCCGGGTCCGTATTGGTAAAAACTGTGCCATTGGTCTTGAGTACGGTCCGAGGCCGTAGGCCGAAAAAAAATTCGGCATGCGTATTTCTTTGCTTAATACAGAACTACATGATGCCTCTAATGTTCTAATGTTCTTAACGATCACTGGACTTCTTTGCGGCCATATGATAAAAGAGATCAGATGGAAGCCAGCTTTAATGGTTCACAATAATGAATGAGTAATTTTCTAGAGGGGAACCTTTTTTATCGTCTTATTGAAGCAATGCATAACTTTCACGCTGGAGTGATAGTCTCTCCATATACTTTAAAATTATCTACAAATCTCTTGCAATAAACCAATATTGTATCAATCATTTGTTTACTTTTGTATTCATAACTCACCATAGTCTCAAAAAAAAAATAAAAAAGTACATTACCACAACACTGAACAGTTAATACTATAAGAACGATAACAACAATAAATACCAGAAAGGTAGCTGGAATATTATTGAAGATATCACAATAGAAACCCAAATCAAACAAAACTATTGAAAGATATATTCGCAGTGACAAAAATTTAAAATTTAAGACAAGAGACACGATTTAGCTTGATTTAATTAAATTTTTTAGATGTTTTCCATAATTCAAAAAACAAGGAAATTAAACATACATTTATTTTACAATGCTTCCCAAATGATAAAAATGGTTATCTTCTTAGACTTATCCGCCATATTTTTCGCTTCTCCACTGCCAAAGTTGACATGGAAGTTTAGCAAATGGTATGCCTTTCCAAAGTTGCTCAATCCTTTGCAGGGAACCGATCGATTTGCTGCTCTCCTGCCTCAGTAAGACAAAAATTCCAATACCATAACGAGTACCGCATGCTAAGGTCCTTTGTAAGGTCCTTTCAGAATTCAACAACTACTTGTGTGGCTCCAGAAAACTTTGACGACCCAGTTTATGTAGCGAATGGAATCTTTTTAGAAGGATTTTTACCACGGTTTATCAGACCACCAGGAAATATTCCTTTCAAGCTTTCACTAGTTTCCACCTGGTAAATTGCAAATGTCCAGACATTTTCACAACGAAATTCTGGAAATTGATAGATACACACTAGTCTCCGCCATTTTGATTCTCATCGACGGTGATCCCAACCAGTTTATTCTGACAAATGGTAAGCGTCCATAAAGGATCAGTCGAGGCGTAAGGACCGCCCCAAACATAAGTCTCAAACTGTTTCGTAGCATGGGACATGGCTAGGTAGTTCCAACTAAACGCGGACTAAATGCATACTTTGCAATGTATAAATTGCAAATTATGCGTCATAATTTAATTTTTTTCAAACATACATAATAGATCTAAGAGAGACTTTTTCGATGACGTTTGGCTTAAGAAACCTGTTTATCTTAATTCTTCCCATACAACTTTGGTAGCAGCTGTTAATTAATCCACATTGATAAAAGCATAAAATGATACTATTTTGGACAGATTTCGTAACGGCATAATAAATTATGCATGCTATATATTTGTATTGAAGATTATCTTTGAAGCCTTGAATATTACACGATACGTACAAAGACGTATGCGTAATTAAAATATGAGTTGCTAAGAGTGCTTCAGAATCAATTTTATTCCTCACTAAAATGCAAAGTCATCAGTATAGTAGGGCTGCTTCTTGTTTACGGAAATGGAATAGATGTGGTATCAGTAAAGGACACTGATATTTAATTTGACAAAATATTAGACTCTCGTGAAAGGCATCAACGTAAATGTCCAAGCTATCGACTTACACTTGGCACGAACAACGCTCAATTAAGAGATAATCAACTTCGTCTTTGTTTAAGCTCTTCTCAATTCTAGGAGCTGCTAACTGGAGATTCTTTAGATTTGCAGAGTTTTACGATATATTAAGCAATGTGCATGTTCCCAATTGACAATTTTCGTTATCTTGATATTGCACTAGAACTTGTAATTACTTGCAATGGAAGCTATTCTCGGCGTAGATGTTATTGAAAATAAAAAGCTTCCATTTGCTTACTGGTTATAGGTCGCGAATATATGCTACTGAAGAGAGGTAAGTTTCCGTCATTGTAATATGCACACTGAACTCAGCAGAAAGCGAAAGTAACTGTTGAAAACGGAAATGAAAACTGGAAAAATAGAGCTATCAAGTGTTTTTTTAAGCAGTAAATGTATAAAATGGAACTAGAGCAAAAGCGCAACCTAGTTAATAACTCTATTGTGGTTTTGTTTTAGTTCCATTTTTTATTTTAAAAACCTATACCTATAACTTTATTTTATTTCTATTTCTATTTTTCCCTACACTTTTATTTTACTATTATTTCCACTACAAGATTACAAACGTTTCGGTAAAATACAGCCTCTCGGTGAATCGAAATAAAATAGCTAAGAAAAATCTCATTTACATTTTTTTTCAATTGATTCCGTTTTGAGGTACGCATCGCTTTTGCCTCCACTTGTTTACTGACGTGAACGTAACAAAAGGCAAAAACAGACAGGACAGCCAACAAGTTAATCAATCAAGATCCTGATTACCCAAGAGTCTGCTGGGAATAAACCTAACATTAGGGTTCTAATAAAAACTCTTAAAATAAAGTCATCGTCGGAAGAAAACCTGGAGGATAATACTTGATGTCCTTGGAGAAATATGACTAAACAATTTCATTACTTCCCCGGGAATCAAACATCTCACAACGTGCCAACCTAAACATGAGCGACGTTTAGTGTATTTCAAAGGGTTAGTATGTAATCACAAGGCAGCTGTTCTCTATTTCTTTCATTTGCCATCAAAATACAATCATACATCAGTAGCCATGTTTAAATTGCTTTATGCAAATAGCTCCTAGAATTGTTAAATCACGAAAATTTTAGAAAAGCAAAAAATAGAACATTGAATACAATTCAGTGTCGTTCGTCTCTCGTTTCCACCCCTTTCGGAAGCGGTTTTCCTAATTTGCTTCTGCCGTTAACAAAATCAGGCAAGTCACAACATCTGCGATAAATGACAAACGCTGTGTGCTGGAATTGATATCAATCTCAAGACTGAATTATTGTATTATCAGAAAATACATGTTGGAGATCTATGACAGAAATTTCGCTTGTACTTGCATATTTACAGAACCTTCACCAAAAGAGTGACAATATTGTGTTTGGTAAACCTTTCATGAATGCATGACTTCATATTCGTACTAAAGCTCAGTTTTTTCTCGTACGTTTCTTCTTTCTAATTGCAGGAAACACCTCTGTCGTGACATGTAACTACAGCATCTAAAAGGAAATGAGGAATTCAACTGAAGATACAACCCTTGTGGCAATTAGTGACTTATTTTGCAAGGCGGATGTTATTAACACAGACCAAAAGATTCTAGTTTCAGCGTTAAATATTCCCCTATCCGTCACTGCACTTCTTGGAAATATGTTGATTATTGTTGCCCTTCAAAAGCCCTCGTTCCTTTACCCGCCAACAAAACTATTGTTAGGTTGTCTTGCGAGCACAGATCTTTGTGTCGGCCTGGTTACACAGCCTCTTCATGTAATCCATTTGATGTCTGCAGAACACTGTCATCTTGTAGGTATTCTTTCAATTTTTATAGGTGTATTTTTGGGAGGCCTGTCTTTGTTCATACTGACTGCAATAAGCGTGGACAGACTTCTCGCTCTGTTGCTGGGATTCCGATACAGACAAGCGGTAACTTTGAAGAGAGTATGGATTGTTGTTGTTAGTTTTTGGCTTTGCAACGCTGCCATTTCAATGACATTCTTCTACAGTCTCCGCATCACTGCAGCGATCACCGGCATAGCAGTGGCAATGTGTATGCTAACCTCAATCCTCTGTTACACTAAAATCTATCGTTCACTTGGTCACCATCAAGTTTCTGTGCAGGGCCATATTCATCAAGGACAACCGAACCGAGGAAGGATTGTACTTAATATAGCACGATACAGAAAGACTGTCTCCAGTGTATTGTGGGTGCAGCTGACTTTAGTGGCGTGTTATCTGCCTCATATCTTAGTCGTAACTATGTTTGCAATTTCGGGGTCATTTTCACCATCTCTTGCCCTCACTTGGGCTGTGACATTATCCCTGGTTTACTTCAATTCATCTTTAAACCCATTTCTGTACTGTTGGAAAATGAGGGAAGTGAGGAAAGCAGTGAAGAAAACCATCAATCAGTTTTGGCGTTGCTCAAGTTAATTGTCTCATAGAACTACTGGCATTGGGAGAAGTCAAAACAACATAATTAGAATGATAAATGTGGCATTTCCAAAGAGCAATGGCGAGTAGAATCGCGGGAGAGAAATCTTGAAAAAGAAGGACGAACCAGTTCGGTGGTTTTTCACTTTAGGACCATCAATTCCCGGATCTGATTCTATTATCGGTCACTACATACATGCCGTGCACTCACTGAAGTACGCCTTTCTTCCAGGTTAATTGTGAAGCGATTTTGGAGCCACGATTTAAACGAACTGAGGGATATGATTTCAAAACTTAGGTGGTAGACCATTTAAAACGAGAAATATTAATGTTATTAGGTATGATAGAACACGATAGTTATAATTTCTTTTCTTTTCTCTTTTTTTTTTCTATCTCAAGCAGTAATCACTGTCAAATTAACTCCCCAATGGTCCGTATCTCGTAAATGGA